>JASDQU010102799.1:71456-92505 GCA_032191745.1 Picea mariana
CAAATCTGAGATTTGAGTCCAAGATTTAATAGAATCGATAGCATGTGGAGTGCTATCGGAGATAATGTCTCCTTCCTATGCGTCTTCATTCTTCTTCGGTGCCTTTCTGGCTGCCATGACTTCTGTGTTTAATTGAAAACTTGTCACATAAAATGGATGAATGAGCTCAGCTTAGAATGAAAACACAGAAATTCGAATGTTTATTTTGAATATATTTAAAAAATGATGAGATTTGCACAGCTATCACGAATTTAAAGCTCTTAATGCGAAATATATTTTACCGAGATATACTTTTAATGTCTGTATTTAAGTACCTTCGGGTTTTGAAGAAAACGAGAAACCTACTTAATTGTTAAGTGAAACATAAATGAACACCTAAGAATGATTACCATTAATCTTTCTTTTAAGAAAAAGGTTAATTAATGTTAATCATAATTTAAAGATGAAAACTTCATTTTTTGGGGTTTCGAAAATCCTGATGTTGAGAGGTATGTAGTCGATGAATTTTTTTTTTCCAAAAATGTGAAATTGTGAAATCGCGATGCTTTAATTAAGATTTAAATTCTTTTAGCATGTTGATTCATTGAGATTAGACATTTTTCAGGATTTCGGAAATCAGGATTTTGGGAAACATGATGACAGAAGACATGTGTTATTAATGAAATCCGATCTCCAAAATTACGAAATTGCGATGGCTTGTTTCTCTCTGTTTTTTTTTTTTTTTTAAGGACTTAACTTATCTTAATTAACTAAATAATCATGATTAAGGCCAAAAATGAAATAGTTTAATTTAACGTGACTTATGGATCGGGGTTTCGAAAATCGAGATTTTAGGAAACATGATGACAGGAGACGTGCTCTCACAGAACCGTGAATCCCGAAATCGTGACATAATTATTTTAACCCTTAACCTTTCTTAGAAGAGACTAAATTAATTTGTTTTTTAAATTAGGATTCCAAAGTTTCGGGATATCGGGGATCGGCGTTTCGTGATTTGATTTGCATCAAAAATTTGTTTGCAGGAAACCCTGAATCCCGAAAATTCTTTAAAGTTTATTTTAAAAAATCATAAATTTAAAATTTCAACACGTTTTAAATAATTTTCAAAAAAGCATCAGAAAATTTATATTTTTTGTAAACCTTTTTTCGTTCGTTATCCAAAAAACAATTAATAAAAAGGTATCGTGAATTTAGAAATGATGAAACTCTTGTTTTAAGAAAGTCGAAACCCGAAAAACACAAAAAATAAAAATCTAGGCCTTAAAGATAAAAATTTAAGATCTGTTTCAACATAGGATCCAACTGGGGACCTCATCTCCCTGTGGGATGAGGATAACATGTAGACTTAGTTCCTTCATTGGTTAAATGGTGTCAAGGGTTTATCACTGCTAAACTGCTAAAGGAGAGGAAAAAGAGATTTCATTCCAACCTTTGAAAATATTTTCAAAACTTCTTATTTGCTTTAAACTCAGTTNCTCATCTCCCTGTGGGATGAGGATAACATGTAGACTTAGTGCCTTCATTGGTTAAATGGTGTCAAGGGTTTATCACTGCTAAACTGCTAAAGGAGAGGAAAAAGAGATTTCATTCCAACCTTTGAAAATATTTTCAAAACTTCTTATTTGCTTTAAACTCAGTTGTAGTCTTCTTCATAATATTCTCCTTCTCATTCTAAATTTAAGTTAGTATTAAGATGAGTAGAAAAATCTTAGGAAACTCAGGAAGTTTGTAAATTTCAGCTTGCATCAATCGAAATAAAATTTATAATTTTTAATTGGGGAGCTCTATCTTGACTTAAGATGAATATCCAGTTTCGAAAAATTGATAACTAGAATAGAGTGATAGATAAGTATGGCAACCTTACAAACACCTCAAATATTGCTTCACTGTCAGTGGGCCTATTCAGTACCTCGGTGAAGTTATCTGTCCCTTTTTAGTAAATTTCCTTTCACAGCTTCGAGTGCTAATTATATATTTATACTCAGATATTGCTTCACTACTAGCAGGCCTATTTAGTACCCCAGTGAAGTTATCTTTTTCTTTTATATTTAGACGAGGGAAATCATTTAAATGAATTTCCTTTCATCGTCTTTGGGACTAGATGGGGGCAATCATTGATACTTAAAATATCAGGGGTGGTTATCTGTGTAAAAATTTATGATAGAGGTTTGTCAACCTGTTTTGATTATTCTAGACCAATCTTTTCTCAACTTTCAAAACCCCTCAGTCTGTAGAGAAAAAGGGAAAGATTATTTTAAGGGGTTTTCTTTTGAGCAAGCTTAAATCCTTAGACAAACTGTTAATAAACCTAAGAGAGTTAGAATCAACCCAAACATAACCACTTTTAGTCAGAGAATAAGAACTATGAAGATTGGTCTTATTGAATTTAATCATTTGTTGATTTCAAAGGTTAATACATAATCTCTCCTACTTCGATGAGAAAGCCTGAAAACATGAAAGATAGTACTGAGGGTATAAAAGGAGATGTCCAACAATATGTAAACTAGAAAACATAGGTTGTGATTTCAAAAATAACTCTTTGGACTCTTTTCTTAAAAAAAAAAAAAAAAAATTAATTCGAAAAGCCTTTTAAACTTGTTCTAAGTGAAACCCTTAAGGTCAAAGTATTAAGAACAAATGCTTTTATTTACCTATCATCTTACGGTATGAGCAATGCAAAAATTATATATATATATTATTTTATTTTATTTTTTTTAATAAAAACTTAACTAATTTTTACTTCATTTTATTTATTTACAAAATGAAAATAGATTTTCTAAAATGAAAAACAAAGTGGTATATACAATGAGAGTTTTTGTAAATTAATTATTCCATATAATGTATTAAAAAATGCCCATTGACAGGGGCATTCAAAATTTTACCATCCAAATTTTCAAGAAGAAATGAATTTTTTCCTTCAGGAGATGCTACCTTAAATGGCCCGTACCAAATATGATCGAATTTACCATTTTTTCCTGAATCCTCTTTTCGAGCATCCCATCTCAAAAAAAGATCCCCGAGGAGAAAATTCTTGTCCTTGGCTTTACGATCAAATAACACCTTCATGTCATCCTGGTACTTCTGCAACTTTTCATCCACTACAGCCCTGTGCTACTGAACTTCAATCAACTGATTTATCCTTCTTGTGAGAGGATTTGGTTCTTCCTTCTCGTCTTGCCATAGTTTCATCACAGGAAGTGCTAAGTTTATGGGAAACACTACATCTATTCCATATACCATTTGAAAGGGAGAATCACCGATAGACTCTTTTGTGCCTATCCGATTTTCCCACAGAGCATATTTTAAATGCAAATGCCAAGACTTTTTATTTTCATTTAACACTTTCTTGATTATACTGATTAAGCTCTTGTTTGAAGATTCTGCCAGACCATTTCCCTGAGGATAGTATGCTGTGGAATGACCCAGCACAATATTATATTTCTGGCAAAAGATGAAGATTTCCATAGACTTAAAAGCCTGCGCATTGTCTGTGACTATCTTTCTAGGATAGTCAAACTCAGACAAGATATTTTCTTCTAAGAAGTCTATAACTACTGAATCATTAGCCTTCCTTATTGGGATAGCTTCCACCCATTTGGTGAAATAGTCTGTAGCAGTCAGGATCCATCTGTGTTGAGCACTTGAATGAGGATTAATCTCACCTATGAAGTCTAGTCCCCATTGCTGAAAAGGAGCTTCTGTTTTGAATGGGACCAATGGTATCACTGGTAGTTTATGTTTTCCTACAAAAAATTGGCAAGGGCTGCAAGCTCGTACCTTAGCATTGACATCTGGGAAAATTTTAGGCCAGTAATAACCAACCCTCAGGATTTTATATACCGTATCCCTCCAAGTGTGGTGTCCTCCACAAACTCCTTCATGAAATTGACCTATAACTTCTTCTATTTCTGATTTGACCAGACAGACCAAGAGGAAGCCAAGCGGTTCTTTCCAATATAATCATTTTTCGGAAATACAGTATTTGACTGCATGCAGCTTTAGCATTCTAGCTTTGGATGGAGACAAGTCAATTGGACATTTCAATGTTAATAAGTATGTTACTATGTCCTTGTACCAATTCGCTGATGTGAATTTCTCCTCAATCCTGTTTTCGACTATTTGGTCCTCAAGTTCATTCACGTCTACCCATTCTTCTTCCTCCTGAGAACTGTTTATCCCAAAAGCCCTGAAATTGGATTCAGCTAAAAGTTTAGCTAAACCTCGTCCCTTTACCAATTTGGTCGGTTTAACCTCCAAGTCGAACTCTTGAATTTTAGCAAGCCATCTTCCTCTTTTACCATCATTGTCTTCTTGAACCAAAATATCTTTTACAGAACTAGTGGGTACATATTCGATCACTTTAGAATGTAAAACATAAGTTCTGAAAGCTTTCAATGCTTTTACCATAGAATATGCTTGCTTTTTCATTATATTATACTTGAGTTCAGAATCTCGAAGACTTTTGCTAAAGAAGGCTATCGGTTGCTCGAAACCTTCTTTGTTCTTCTCAAGGAGTACAACAGCAAGCGTGTGTTCAGAGGCAAATGAAAAAATAAGAAAATATTTGAGATAATCGAGGCTTGCTATTACTGGTGCCTCACTTATAACCTTCTTAATATGGGCAAAGGATGATTTAGCTTCTGCTGTCCATTTTACTTCACTATTTTTTCTAAGCATATCTGTAATCAATTTCACAATTTCAGTGAAGTTAGGAATAAATCTTCTCAAGAAATTTATTTTTCCTAAAAATGATTGAATTTCTTTCACATTCCTAGGAATAGATATTGTATCTAGAGCCTCTACTCTTTTAGGGTCAATCCCGATTCCATTTCGAGATACGATGTGACCCAACAGCTTGCCTTCTTTCATAGCGAAATAAGACTTTTCAGGATTTAAGGATAGACCAAACCTGCGGCATTTTTCGAATGTTTGTTTGAGATCATCCGATTTAGAAAAAATAGTAAGATCATCCAAATAGATGACTATAAAATTGTCTCGTTCGCCAACAAAAGCAATATCCATTGCGTGTTGAAAAGTAGCACCTACATTCATTAGTCCAAACGACATTTTATCGTACATAAACGTGCCCCAAGGAGTGGTAAATGTGGTTTTTTCTTTATCAAGATCACTGACGACAATTTGATTATAACCTGAAAATCCATCAATCATTGACATTCTATTAGCCCCTACTACTTTTTCAAGTACATGGTCCATTTTAGGTAGAGGATAATTATCTTTGAGAGAAGATTTATTAAGATTCCTGAAATCAACACATAGTCTAATTTCCTCATTTTTCTTTCTAACTAGGACCAGATTAGCTACCCAATCGGAATATCTTAGGGGTACAATTATCTTAGCGTCAAGAAGTTTTTTGACTTCTCATTCAATAACAGGTAATAAAATAGGGTTAAATTGTCAGAGATTTTGTTTAAAAGGTTTGACACCTGGTTTGAGAGGTATTTTATGTTCGATCACAGAAGTCTCATATGTTTTCAGTTCTTCATATGACCATACAAAAACATCTTTATATTTTCTTAACAACTCAGTGTATTTATTTTTGTTTTCTGTTGATAAATATTTGGATCGTTTAACCATTCGAGGGTTTTCTTTAGTTCCTATATTACAATCTTCAACCTCCTCTGGTTGGGGTTGTAGGGTAGTTTTCGAAGGGATATCATTTTGATTAAAAAGTCTTTCCAAAGGGATTAGACCCTTGGGAATTTGGTTGTTCTTGAGAACAACCATTCAGTGATTTGCAATTTTATCGTGAAATTCTTTAGAATCCTCCCCTTCTTGCATGATCCAAATAGGATCATTTTGATTTTCTTGATCAGTATGCATTTCTGCAAATTCATCTAATGATTCAAGAAACTTTTGAAGCTGCTCATCGTCTTCAAAAACCTGCCAATGTTGTATGTTATTTGGTATTGAAGGGTAATGTATCATTTGTATATGATATTTTAATTTAAAAATAGTAGGGGGTGTGAAAGTGGATGCATCTTTGGCTAAATCATCAGCCCGTTGATTCTTAGATCTTGGGATGAAATGAAAATTCACATATGTGAAGAAGTTCTCGATTAAATCCAAAACACTATTCCTATAGGACCGTAATCTCGGATGCTTATCCTGATACTGTCAATTCACTTGTTTTATAATTAACTCCGTGTCACCAAAGACTTCAAGTTTCTTAATTTTTATCCTTCTAACAACTTCTAATCCTAGCACTAAAGCTTCATACTTGCATACATTGTTTGTACAATCCACATTCCACAGAAGCCTATATGAAAAAGGAATAACAAATTGGTCATCAGGAGCTACAAGAAGTGCTCCTACCCCGGCTCCAAGAAGAGACAAAGCACCATCAAAATACATTTTCCATACACCAGTGCTATATACATTTTTCTCTATTTCTTTTTTTTCACTTTTTTATTCTATACATTTATCATCTACATCTACTTCAAAATTTTCATCTATAGATAATATACAATTTCCTAAATCTTGGTCAGCAATATAAACTGGATGATTGTTGGGGTTGTTTGGGTCACCTATAGTAAATGCCAACCTAGTCTCTCTGTAAAGACGAGTGTATTGGCCTCTGAAAACTGGAATTGTAGCATATGTCATATCTAGTTGGAGAGATCCTCCAAGCTTGGCACCCCATGATCTAGATAATAGCATACCATACTTTGGGGGAATGTCAGTGACTACTACATCCATAAGAATACTTTTAGCAGGTATTTGAGCCAAACCTACCACTAGGTCTTTAATCATACCTATGCATTTTACTTTCCTCGAATCGAAAGAATATAAGTCACCATAGGGCCTTGTGATTTCAAGACCAAGTTTTTCCATAATTGCCTTTGGAATAACATTGTGGGAAGCTTCGGAATCCAACATACAGCTTTGGAGAAGGTGGTCAAATATGGTTAACATAATATAAAAAGGAGCCACGGTGTCTCTTGCACCTTCGAACTGTGGACCAAAGACTATGTTAGGTTTATCATCCTCCAAGTTGATGACGTCGGCCTGGCTTTCATCTTCGAAAAAATTAATCATTTTGGCGATTTGTTTTCTGTATATGGGATTTTTAGCTAACTCAACAAGGGGAATAGAAATTTTAATTTTATTTATTTCGTTTTCCAAATTGAAGTTTTCTAGAGCCTTGTCATTGCCAGTGCTCGAGGCTTCCATACCTTTCTTTTTAGTTTTTCATTGAGATGTGAACTTGTTTTCGTTTATAGGAACTTGTGTCTTCACAGGGAGTGTTCCTACTGGTTCTGACTGTACAGGTTGCGTATCAGCTGTGTTTCTTTTCATAGACTGTTTATCTGCAACTTTTGGAGTTACCTCATCGGTTTCGCTTCTTGGCAAACTTTTTTTTGGTAGAATATTTGGGATATTTTTATTTCTTGGTCTCAAATTATATTTTCCCTATAGTTCAGCAATAATATCATCTGCAATATCTTGATATGTGAAATCATCAGTCATATTATTGCTAACATGTTCTTCCGATGCACTTTCTTTACTTAAAGATGCTTTGTAATCCTGTCTTGATAAATAAGGCGATTTATTATCATCGCCAAGGTTACTAATATCTTCATTGATTTCTTCAAAATATCCTAAATCTACCTCTCTAATGTAGTTTTCACTTTTAAAAGGTGTTGGAATTTTTTGATCTTCATTTTTAATTACTTTCTGTGGTCCCTGAGGCTCAGGATTTCTTCGAAAATCTTTTCTGGGGAAGTTATCTCTTTTCGATTTCTCTAGTTCTATTTTTGAGATATTGTTTGAAAGCTATAGAATGACCCTAGCCATCTCTTCTATTCTATCTCCCGAGGACTTTCCTGATCCTGAAGATCCACCTTGCTCTTTAAATTTCTTATTTTCTTTGTTTCCAGTTTCAGTCTTTGCTTTTAGTTTCCCTGATGCCATCATGTTTGATTCAATCTCAAGCGCATCATCCTACATTTTCATGAGATCTATTGATCTCCTTTCTCTCAATAATAAGGTGAAGTCAGGATCAAAAGTGCCAGCAAAAGTCACTTTTGCTGCAAGTTGTGAAGGTTTAACCTCAACTAGAATTTTTTTATACAACTTATTGAATCTCTGTGTGAATTCTAGAACTGATTCAGATTTTTTCTCTTTAAGGGCTCCAAATTCAGTTAAATAGTAGAGATGATCCTTCCTCTCTCCCCACTGTCTAATGAATGAACTTTCAAGTTCTTCGTAGGATCTTAAAGATCCAGCTGCTAAGGATCAGAATCATGTCCTCACCTGTCCCTCAAAAGTTTGAACGAGGAGTCTAGAATAAACATCTTCATGTTCTATTCCGAGTATGTCAGCAAATTGATCAAAAAAGTTTATATGTTCTTGGGCAATCAGATCACCTTCCCCTATAAATTTCGGAAGTCTTTTCATATAATTCTCGGGGAGATCATGAAGAGGAACGGGAAGAACAAGGGGACCATATCTAGCAGCTACTTTAGAAAAAATCCCAGGAAGGGGTACTTGACCACCTCCAGGGGCACCACCTCTAGCTCCAGCACCTCCTTGTGCAGCCATAGTTAGATTTGAGATTGAAGTTCGAAAAGTGTGAGGAGAATATTCTTGGAAATCTGGAGAAGAAACTTCAAGAGATGAGAAAGTATCGAATGAGTGGAGAAGTGAAGGTGATCTTTCAAGAGTTTCCGATGTGTTTGATTGCGTAAAGTCAGGTTGACCTATAGTATATGTGGATAAAAAGACTTGTTTAAGTGATTTTCCTGATTTTAAAATATTTTCCGGATCGGAGACTGGCGAGGTCTACTTGCTATCCGGGTTTTTTCTCTTGTTATTGTGGCTAATAGCCAGTTTAGTTATTGTGGAGTCGCCAAGTGAAAAATATTTACCCTTACAAGGTTTTTTGTCCTTGCTCACTATCAAAAACAAAAAATGTCATTGTCTTTCTTCCCAGGGAAAATATTTGTTTCTTCGTTCCCCAACAACGACGCCAAAAATATGTTGTTCCTGAGTTTATACTTTAAGGCTATAAAGTATACCATCAAGGCATTCGTAAATATTAAAGGAATAATTTGAGAATAAAAATTCAAAGCAAGATTAAAGCAAAATCAATTTCTCAACTGTCTCTGTCTTGCTTCCTGTTGTTCATGGATGTTAATGTCTCTCTCAATAGAAGCCCATGAGAGTTCTAACTCAACCCGGTTGGTTGTTGTTTGTAAAATGGTATTAAATAAATTCAAGACAATACTGGTTTGATCTTGAAGGCCTGGTTCAATGTTGGGTTGTCTGCTACTTGAAACAGTCATGGAGGATAAAACTTTATTCATTTGTAAAAGATTTTAATCAAATGTTACTTCAATTTTTTCAAAGATGAGAACAAGAAAAAACAATTTTGAAATTCAAAACAGTAATGTAAATACATTCGAGGTCGTTTCCTGGATTTGTAACAATTTTGAGAATTGTAAAATAGAAAATAAAAAATACAGAAAAATATGAGGCTTTAATCAAGAAAGAATCTCATATTTCAATAGACAATGATGAAAGAAAACAAGGTTTCTAATGAAAGTTAAGTATTAATGTACAAAATATTTACATGACTTAAAATTACTAATAGCAATTTCAGAGGAAAAACTGTAAATATTTTGACACCCAAACCAATCTGAATTATAAATCAATGATGCAGATAACTTCAAATTAATTATTTGTTAGAAAAACATTGAGAGAAAAATTCAACAGAGTATAATAAACAGGGTTGAAGAACACATAGCTACAAATTTGCAGTATTCAGAATCTCGTTTGTGATCTATATTCTGATGTATTTGAAAACTGTTATTACAAAATGGCTCTCCCCAAAAATTCCGAAGTCTTTCCTCAGTCTTTAGAAACTATATTTATACATCTTCATCAAAATTTTCTCATTGGTGACTAACCAACTTCCTAATATTACGGTTACATAAAAATAATGTCAACCGTTTACAATTTCTTTCTAATCTCTAATGGTAAAAACATTTTAAAATATTTTAAGCTTGCGTTGACAAACTTCTTTTCATTTCTTCAATACACTGAACACATTTCCCCAAAAACTTCACAAAAGTCCTGGGACCATCTGGTATTTCATTTGCTTCAAATAAGAAAAATCTTTTCTGCAATTCGAGAAAACGGTTTTCTATCATCTTTTCTATGAATTTAATAGTTTTCAACTTTAGATTTGACATCACCATCCATTTGTTGATCTCTGTAATATTGATCAATTTAATTTTTGAAATCTCTGTTTTCATTTCCTCCAACTCTTCTCTAAACCTTAGCTGGTGCTTGGAAATATTGATTTCTCCTAATAATCCGGAACAGTCATCTGTTTCAATATTCAATGAAGCTCTTTCTAATAGATCAAAAATTCCCTAGCAACCATCGTTGACTTCTTTTGTTATTCATTTATATTCAGCGAGCTTTGCTTCCCACACTTTTATTATTATGTCCCCTTTAACCTGTTCAGAAATAGATAATTTTTTAATCTTTCCAACCTCTTCCTTTAATGAGAAAGCCACTGCCTTCTGAAAAGTTGTTCTAGCTGCTTTCGCCTCCCTTTCCTTCTGGAACACATTCTCCAAAGACTTATTTGTTTCTTGAAAATATTTTTGGACTACTTCCAGATTCAAAAACACTTTATGTTGTTCTTCCTCAATTCTTACATATATCTCCAAGGCTTGTGTCCTGAAATTTTTAAGTTCTATTACCTGATTAGTAATAGAAATAATTTTATCTTTTAAATGTTTGTTTTCTTCTTCCGACTTTTGAACCTATTCCTGTGTGACCTGCATTATGAGTTTTGCCTCCTCCAAGTCTTTATTCTTTCTCTAGATTTCTTGTATATCCTTTAGTCTATCTTGTTCTAGACCCTTCTGTATTCCCCAACTAATATTTCTTTCGTTTTCTTTTAGCTTGTCTTGCAACTGAATTAGTGCTTGGTCCTTCTGTTCAAGCATAGTTGTTAAATTGCCAACAGAGTACATATTTGTTGATGCCATAGCACCCATTGTACTTGCTAATTTTGTAGAAAATTCTCCATCCTTGAGTTTCTTTCCATCTATAATAACCCTATGCTTTTTAATCGTCCCTTCTCCTCTTGGATGAATTTCCTGTTTCAAGGTTTCTCTTCTCTTTTTACTGAAAAATTAATCTAATGGGGGGATTTCATCTCTCGAAATCGACTCTAGATCACTGACATATAAAACTCCATGGGGGGTTCCAAAAGTTGACTACAATGGAGTTAAAGAGGTGATAGGACTACCGAGTTCTATTCAAGTTGTTCCTCCTATCTTTTCTGGAACATTTTTTCTAATTTTTGGAACTGTTTCCAGCTCTTTTCTCTTCTTCGTTCACGTTTCTTTTGTTTGAGAACCCTCTGTATCTTGGGAAGGTATCTGGGTATTTTTCAACTTACCTTTGTTATTTTCTTTATCTTGTATATCAGTTTCATACCCTGGAGGGCATCCTTGTTGTTCTGGTGATGGGGTCGAAATTTCACCCTGTAAACTCTTAGGTAGGCAACTTCTCCTATGGCTTTGAAAATATGTGAATCCAGTCTGTGAGTCTGGTGGCAAGGCCTGGACTCTGTTCAACACTTCTTCATAAGACTTAACATCTTTAAATATATCATCATAAATAGATACTTCATGTTCATATGCCTTTAGATTATAATGTATGAAATGCCTACTTATTACTTGGTAGGGGTCATATTTTCTGTGTTCAATATCTACTAATTTCACTTCTTCTAATGACTTAGCCTCTACGTTAGAATGGCCTAAATTTGATAAACTAAAATTTCCCAACATGAACAGGGAAAGATGGCCATGATTTCTTCTGAAGTGCTTTTAATTCCAATCCAACACCACCCTTGACTATATGATAAGCTACTTCCCTACACACCAATCTGTCTGGTAGGAATTTAGGGAGTGCATGAGGGGGAATGGAACAGCCATAAACCCTAACGTAGGAAAAAGTTTCCTCAATAAACCAGTCGGCAACTGCTTTAAGAATTTCTAAGATTGTATCAGAAATGTGAGGGGGTTCGCATCCAAAAAACATTTTGTGCATGGGAATAATAATAAAATGACAAACCTCGTAAAATGTGCATTTAGCGTTTTCTTCCCAAAGGGTCGAGTGGTATTTATGAATGGGTTCTGTACAGGAAATACTCCAACTCCAATTCATTAATGGAAAGGGAGTCATAAAACAGATTGCATCCATTATGTATGCAGACATATAAAAAGTTGTTGGTTGTCCCTTTGACTTGGCTTCTTTGTAGCTTAAAATTTCTTGTGTTAGGTTATCCGAAAAAATATTTTGAAAGTTAAAACCATTTCCTTCTGAAGCTTCCTCTAAAAAGGGCACCCAGTGTGCATGAAAATGACAGGGATCTTTTCTCCCGAAAAGTCTTCATAACATAATCTCTATATAAACCATGTATTCATTTAAGGAGGTTGTAGCGTAAATCCCATGAGCATCATCCCTAAACTTTTTTTCAGACCTTGCCCATCCTCTAATCATATCGAGATATGTCTGGTCTACCTCAATACATTCCTTTCTCTGAAACTCAACTAAAAATTCAGCATTAAAAGTATGTTTATAATTCGACGAGAGTTTATACATTACTTGAATGTGCTCTGGTGTGAATGAGCCGATGATAGCTCCTTGCTCATTTAGAATGCTCCTTGTTGGGATATCTACCTTAACCAGATCCTAGCTGGTCATATCAGTGTATGCCACAAGCCTCGGACACGCAGCGATCTTATGAAGCTCAGACTCAACTATGTCCCAGAAATGATTTTCAGAGTCAGGGTCAGCATTCTCTAATTCATATTCCAAAAAATCTAAGATTTGAGTCCAAGATTTAATAGAATCGATAGCATGTGGAGTGGTATCAGAGATAATATCTCCTTCCTGTGCATCTTCATTCTTCTTCGGTGCCTTTCTGGGTGCCATGAATTCTGTGTTTAATTGAAAACCTGTCACAAAAAATGGATGAATGAGCTCATCTTAGAACGAAAACACAGACATTCGAATGTTTATTTTAAATATATTTAAAAAATGACGAGATTTGCACAGCTGTCACGAATTTAAAGCTCTGAATGCGGAAGATATTTTACCGATATATGCTTTTAATCTCCGTATTTAAGGACCTTCGGGTTTTGAAGAAAACGAGAAACCTACTTAATTGTTAAGAGAAACATAAATGAACACCTAAGAATGATTACCGTTAATCTTATTTTTAAGAAAAAGGTTAATTAATGTTAACCATAATTTAAAGATGAAAACTTCATTTTTCGGGGTTTCGGAAATCCTGATGTCGAGAGGTATGTAGTCGATGAAAAAACGATCTCCAAAAATGGGAAATCGCAAAATCATGATGTGTTAATTAAGATTTAAATGCTTTTAGCACGTTAATTCATTGAAATTAGACTTTTTCGGGATTTCGGAAATCAGGATTTCGGGAAAAATGATGACAGGAGACATGTGTTATTAATGAAATCCGATCTCTGAAATCGTGAAATCGCGATGGCTTGTTTGTCTCTTTTTTTTTTTTTTTAAAGGACTTAACTTATCTTAATTAACTAAATAATCACGATTAAGGCCAAAACTGAAATAGTTTAATTTAACGTGACTTATGGATCGGGGTTTTGGAAATTGGGATTTTGGGAAACATGATGACTGGAGATGTGCTCTCACAGAACCGCGAATCCTGAAATCGCGACATATTTATTTTAACCCTTAACCTTTCTTAGAAGAGACTAAATTAATTCGTTTTTTAAATTAAGATTCCAATGTTCCGGGAAATCGGTGATCGGGGTTTCGTGATTTGATTTGCATAAAAAATTTGTTTGCAGTAAACCTCGAATCCCGAAAATTCTTTAAAGTTTAATTTAAAAAATCGTAAAGTTAAAATTTCAACACGTTTTAAATAATTTTCAAAAAAGCATCGGAAAATTTATATTTTTTGTAAACCTTTTTCCGTTAGTTATCCAAAAAACAATTAATAAAAAGGTATCATGAATTTAGAAATGACGAAACTCTTGTTTTAAGAAAGCCAAAACCCGAAAAACACAAAAAATAAAAATCTAAGCCTTAAGGATAACAATTTAAGATCTGTTTCAACAGTGTTCATAATCATTCCATTCCCCTTGTACCTGGAAGCCTTCCTCCCAATATCCGTCTGTATTGTCATCTCTTTTCTTAAAAAAATGAAATTGAGAAAATCGTCCAGGAACTCCTTAATGCAAGCTTTATCTACCCTAGTACGAGCCCCTACTCTTCTCCTGTGTTCATGGTCCCGAAGAAAGAAGGTTCTTGGCGAATGTGTCCTAACTTCTATGCCTTCAATAAACTTACCATAAAAGACAAATTCCCCATTGCTGTCATTGATGACCTCCTGGATGAATTGAGTGGCACCCAATTCTTCACTAAACTTGATCTTTGTTCGGTCTACCACCAGATACGTATGAAAGAGGCAAACATTCCCAAGACTGCCTTTAGAACTCATGAGGGCCACTATGAGTTTTTGGTCATGCCCTTTGGCTTGTGTAATGCCCCCTCCACCTTCCAAAGCCTCATGAATCATGTCTTCCATCCATTTCTCTGCCATTTTGTCTTAGTTTTCTTTGGTGATATCCTCATCTATATAAAAACCTAGATAGACAATATTTCTCATGTGGATCGAGTTCTCCATCTACTCTCTTAGCACCAACTTTTCCTGAAACAGTCTAAATGTGCTTTTGATGCCTCAGAAGTAGAATACTTGGGTCATCTGGTTGGCAAGGATGGCGTCAGTGTGGATCCTAAAAGTATTGAAGCTATGCAAAACTGGCCTCACCCAAAGACTCTTAATATCTTGCGTGGATTTCTGGGCTTAACAGGGTATTATATCAAGTTTGTTAAGAATTATGGGAAGATTGCAACACCTCTCACCGCTCTCCTCAAAAAGAGCTCTTTCACGTGGACTCCAGTCATTGCTCAAGATTTTCAAACCTTGAACATGGCCATGTGCACCACTCTAGTCGTTTCCCTTCCCAATTTCACAAAGACCTTTGTGTGGGAATGTGATGCCTCGGGGGAAGGAATCGGTGTTGTCCTTATGCAAGAGGGTCAACCTTTGGCCTTTTCTAGCAAGCAACCATCTGAAAGAAATCTAGGCAAATCCATATATGAAAAGGAAATGTTGGCTATTATGCATGTCGTTGATCTCTGGCACCCTTATCTATTGGGGCAATGTTTCCAAATTAAGATAGACCATCAATGCCTCAAGTATTTTTTGGAAAAATTCATTTCCTCCCCAGAACAACAAAAATGGGTGACTAAGCTCATTGGATATGATTATGAGATAATTTACAAGAAAGGGAAAGACAATGTGGTTGTGTTTGCACTTTCCCAAAAATATGAAGATGAAGGATCCCTTTTTTCTCTTTCATTCATTCTACCATATTTTCTCCAAGCCGTTCACCAAGAATGGCTACAAGATCCCACAATTTCGCATCTGATCCAAAAATTACAGTCCAATGCTCCAGCTTCCCCAGGGTACTCTTGGCTCCATGATGAACTTCAATACAAAGGTCATTTGTATTTAAGTAAACAATCAAAGCTTAAATCCATGGTACTTTGTGAGCTTCATGCTACACCCATAGCAAGGAACTCCGGGTTCACTAAAGCCTATGACAGGTTCAAACGTTCCTTTTTTTGGGATGGTATGAAACAAGACATTTGTAATTTTGTTGCTGAATGTGATGTGTGTCAATGCAACAAGGGAGAAACAATCAAATATCCAGGCACATTACAACCGCTCCCGATTCCACCTGCTATTTGGAAGGATATCTCTATGGATTTTATTACCGGCTTACCCAAATCGGGAAATAAATCAGTCATCATGGTGGTTGTTGATCGCCTTTCCAAGTATCCTCATTTCTGTGCCCTTCAACACCCGTTTACAGCATCCACGGTGGCTCAAATTTTCATGGATTAGGTCTTCAAGCTTCATGGCATACTGCATTCTATTGTTTCTGATCGTGACCCAACTTTCACAAGCAATTTTTGGCAAGAAATGTTCAAGATACAAGGCACTGAATTTCATCTCAGCACAACTTACCATCCCTAGACTGATGGCCAAACGGAAGTTGTCAACAAGTATTTGGAAACATATTTGAGGCATTTTGCCTCGAAAAGAAAAATCAGTGGCCTCAATGGTTACCCCTAGCTAAATGGTGGTACAACACCTCATACCATATAGCTACACACATGACTCCTTTTGAAGCAGTATATGGACAAAAGCCACCTTTAGTTCTCTCATAATTACCGGGTGCCTCAAAGGTCCAAGTGGTTTACCAAACACTTACAAATCGAGAGGCTATTCTTCGTACCCTCAAAGAGAATTTGGTCATGGCACAGAATCACATGAAGCAACAAATAGATCAAGGTCGCTTTGAACGTCAATTTGCAGAAGGGGATCAGGTGTTTCTTCGACTGCAAACTTACAAGAAAACTTCCCTCAAGGTCGAGCATTTTCAGAAGATAACGCCCAAATTTTATGGTCCTTATATCATTCTCAAGTGTGTGTGACAAGTAGCCTATTAGTTAGCTTTTCTCATCCATTTGAAGCTACATATTTTTTTTCATGTTTCATGCTTAAAGAAGGTGATTGGAGCTAAGTGCCAAATTCAAAACAACCTTCCTGAGTTAGCTGAAGAAGGATCCATTTGGCTACAGCCAAAAGCAGTTTTGGACCATTGTGAGTGTCGCCTACATCAGAGAACCATCAAGGAAGTTCTATTCTAGTGGAAAGATACAAATCCAATAGATTCCACTTGGGAACTAGCTACCATTCTGCAGCAATTTCCTCATGTCAAGCATTGAGGACAAGGTTGTTTTTAAGGGGGAAAGCATGTTAGGTTCCTAACCCACACATAGGTATAACAATATATTCGAATGTAATAAAGGTCAATATTAATAAGGCCTTTCAATAAAATAGAATAAGGAAGATGTAAGAAGACTTAATAGAATCTTCCGCTTCTAGAAGGATCTTCCTCTAGATGCTTCTTTTAATAGACATATTTACTATAAATAGGAGTCGAGGGTATGAGAACCCTATCTTGGATAATATTTTAATAGAGTGCTTCTCAACTGGAGGTTTCCCCCTCAAAGAGGCATGTGAACATTGCTTTCAGAATCAAAGTGTTATTTATGTTGTTGTTCTTATATCATTTCAGTGCTATTGTGGTGATTGTTCTGGTTATATTGTTGTTATTCTGCCATTTCTAGCATTATATTTATGTTCTGCATACTTTTTATATCTGGTATATTACAAAATCCTTTGTAAGGATGTTATATGTTTCTCCACTCTAGCCTTGGAATGGGAGCCAATTCTTGCAATGACTGGGAGTTCTTTCTTCCACCCAGTATTGAGAAACTATGGTCTTATTTTGGGTTTCGATTCCATCTTGGAGTCTGAGAAGAGAGGGTTGGTCCCCTATTTTGGGGGGTTGTTTCCAAGAATCCTCCCAGAAAATATCATCCATTCCATTATTTATTTCCCATAAAAAAAATTATTTCATTAAGTGTTGGATTTTCCAAGCTAGGTTCCAGAGGAATGAACTCGGGAGGGCATTGATCATTTTGATAATCTGACTAGTTTGTTGATTTTGTGCATATTTTATTTTCCAGAGTCTCCCCCGTTGAGAATGGGGGTTAGTCAAACATCGCCACCATATATTTTCCACTAGGGTATGGGTGACGGTTTCTAGATCTCTCAAGCCTAGGCCACCTTTCAATTTCAGAAGTAATTAAGTTACCCACGCCACTACAACCCCTTTCTTCTTTGCCTTTGTGCTAGCCCTTAGGAATTCCTTTTGGAGATTCATCATTTCTCTGATAATGTATTTTGGGTCTTCTATAATTGAGAGATGGTAGACAGGTAGTGCTTGAAGGACCTATTTGATGAGGATGAGTTGATTATCTATGTTGATCGAATGGAAAGACAGGTTGCCTAGTTTTTTTTCCATCTTGTCTAGGAGTTCCTCCCAAATGCTTTTCTTTTCAGAGTTTTCTGTGAGGGAAACTCCTAGGTAATGGGAAGAAATATTAAGTGACGTTGTTAAGTGACATGTTAAGTGACGTTGTTTTGGCTGGGGGGTGTTGAAGAATAATATGTTGGATTTCTATTCGTAGATGCACATACCAGAGGCTTCTGAAAAGTCGTTGAGGAATTTCTTTCCTGTTACGCCTTCTTTCATAGTTGGAGAGGCCATGAGCATGTTTTCATCCACAAATTGTTGATGTGAGATTGGGGATTATTCTCCATAAAAGGAAATCCCTTTCTAGTTTATCGTCTTCACTTATTCCTTGATTGATCTTCCCAAGCCTTCTGCCACCAGGATAAAGAGGAAGGGATAGAGGGGGTCTCCCTAAAAGATACCTATGGAGGGGAACAAGGTCAGTGAGGGGATCCATTAACCAATATAGATAATAAGGTTTAGTAGAGTAGAGAGTGAATCCATTGGATCCATATTTCACTAAAATGAAACACATCCAAAATGATAAGGATGTATGTCCAGTTTAGGCTGTCAAAGGCTTTGGAGAGTTCTAGTTTGATCAGAATTAAAGGATTATTGGAGGAATGGAGAGAGCGGATGAGGTCATGCATGAGGTTGATATTTTCTATGAATTTTCTTCCTTCCACATAGCTTGTCTTCTCTAGGGAGATGATAAAGGGGAGGTCATGCATGAGGTTGATATTTTCTATGATTTTTCTTCCTTCCACATAGCTTGTCTTCTCTAGGGAGATGATAAAGGGGAAGAGGGGTTTCAGTCTATTCGCAATGAGTTTGTAAATGATTTTGTAGATGATGTTGTAGCAAGCGATAGGGAGAAATTAATGGGCGATTTATAACTTTTCCTAGTTAGCTATGAGGGAGAGGAAGGTGGCATTGAATGCTAGTAGGATTTTTTTGAATTTTCTAGAGTCTTCCACTACTTCTCAAACTTCATTTTTTATTATTAGCTAGCAGGCTTGGTAGAAGTCCATTGTGGATCTGTCTGGTCCTAGAGATTTCCTTTTCATCATCTCCCAGATCGCTTGCTCTGCCTCATCCATTGTGATTGGCCTCATTAGGGATTCATTGTGGTTTACATTTATCAATTTAGGAATATGCTAAGTAATCCTTTTGATGACGGTCATTCTATTCAACTATTGTTCTTTCATAATACTTTTGTAATATTGTAGGATCTCAGATTGGATGTCTTGATGGTTGTTGAATTGGTTTCCTTGTTGATCTTTTAGGGAGACAATTCTATTATGGTGTCTTCTTTGGATCATTGAGTTGTGGAAAAAATTTATGTTTCTCTCACCTTCTTGAAGCCACCAGATTCTTGATTTCTATCTCCATACCATTTCCTCTTTATTTTCTCTAGTTTCTATTTGGGCTATGAGAGATATTTATTCCTCTAGTAGCTCCAAAGAGTGGCCAGAGGATATCATCTATTGTTGGTTTTGTTTCATTCTTTCTTGAAGTTGGATTTTGGCTTGAATTGTGTTTCCAATTTTTGATTTATTGCATTCCTTGATTCGTTGTTTTAGGTTATTCAATTGTTGATGGAGGCTATACATCATGGATCTCGAGTTGACTTCCAGTGCCTTCAACCATGAGAAAAATTTGGAGTGAAATGAGGCTTTTTTTAGCCAGAAGGATTCAAAGAGGAAGGGACGGTTCTTGGGGGTATCTGGGATGTCAACTGAGAGGGAGATGGGCCAATTGTCCAAGCCATGATAGGGGAGAATGGTGGCTTCTATGGTGAATTTTCTAGGGAGAATTGATTATGAGAGAAGGAATCAATCTAAGATGGAGGATATATGGTGTTGGCCATGTTGGTAATTTCTCCAGGTGAAGGTATCATTTGAAGTTTCCTAGTCTACCGACCCAAGTCGCCAATGGTTTCTTTGAATCTTTCAGAGTCTTTCCCCAGGTGGTTTAAGCCACCAATTTTCTCTGAGAGAGAGGTTATGAGGTTGAAGTCTCCCCCTATGATCCAAGGTTGTCTATCTATGCGGGGTTCAAAATGAGAAAGGGATTACATGAAGGATAGTTTCTCCTGTAGGGGTTGAGGGTCCTAGATATTAGAGAAATATCCTGAATGGTTAGATCCAATGGGTTGGAATTTAGAATTTATGGAGTGGTGGGTGGTGAAGAAGGAGGAAAGGGTAATTTCATTGGGGTTCCATAGGATGGTCAGGGTTCCTAAAGCTCCTTTGACATTTATGGCTATGACATTACAACTTCTTCAGCATTTGAAGACCATTTTTTCCATGGTTGTGGAAGAGCATTTGGTTTCTTGTAAAATCGTGATTGATGGTTTTTCCTCATATATCAAGTTCTTTAAGCATATTTTCTTACTAGGGTTTTTAATGTCTCTTATATTCCAAGAGATGTATTTCATTGTGAAGGTGTTTTTTACCAATTTTACTTTGAGACAACTTTTTCATTTAACTCAACCATAGTTACATCGATTGTAGTGCAAAACGTGATTCCTAAATATAACTCCACCACAAAATGAATAACTCATAATATTTTATTATATCTTGTAGGATGACCATTTTAGACCTCAAACTTCCCCTAGTAAAACATATAAGAAAGCGATTGAGTACAAGCTAGTGTGATAAGTGCAAAATAGAAAAACGGGTAAAGAAGGAAAGGTTTGCAAAACACCAATCAAGAAATCAAATAATTAAAAGACTCCTTACATAAATTGCATAACTAGGTTGTTGATATTCACAATCAAATTAATCTAAAGGATAAATTTATTGAAGCACTTCAAGTAAAATTAATTGAAACAGAGTAGCAAATTGAGAATATGGTTGATGCAAAATGTGCAACAAATGATCTCATACAAAAGGTTGATGCAACTTGTGACAAAAAATACCTAATGTAGAGGGTTGATGCTACTTGTGATACACATGACCTAATTATTGATACACATGATGCAAAAAAATATATCGATGATTCCTTAACTAGTC
>JASDQU010102799.1:156601-170193 GCA_032191745.1 Picea mariana
GGACTATCACACGCCTAAAACGAAGGCTGTATGAAAATGTTACGACCCTTGGAAGTTGAGGTACCAAATTACACCAACTTACCCATAGGGCCCACATGACTTTTGACATTTCACCTTCTAGGGTTAGGCTTTTGGATGTATATGGTTTTGTAATTCATGAGTAATATCAAAAAGGCCTCTGGAGCCTCATTGTAATCCATTTTGCACAGACGAATGCAAGATGTGATGACATGAAAACTTACAAAATAACCCAGTTGGATTAGGCGAGAGGCCACCCGTATCCACTTGGAGGATGTGTGGGGCTTCAGACAACCCTATAAGTGTAGAACTCACAATTACAAAGAAATACAGAATAACATGCTGAACAAAAAACGGACACGAGGAGCCAGTTGAAATAGGTGGGTGGCCACCAATATCCACCTGGATCATGTGCACCAACATAACTCTTCTTATGATCTTGCGCTTCTTTAATCCTTTGTCTTATCATTTGCATTTGTTTTTCCATTTATTGGATCACTTTCGATCCTACAAAGACCCTATCCTCTAGTCGATCCCAACTCAGAGGTGTCCGAAATGGTCATCCATAAAGAAACTCAAATGGTGCCATCTTAATCGTACTCTAATAATTGTTGTTATATGCAAATTATACCAATGGAAAGAAGTCTTCCCAACACTTCTATTGATCCATCACGTACATATGCAACATATCCTCTAAAATCAGATTCTTCCTTTCAGTTTGTGCATTCGTCCTTTCAGTTTGTCCATCTGTCTCAGGGTGATACGTTGTGCTAAAATTCAATTGCGTTCCCAAGGTCTCTTGGAAACTAGTCCAAAATTGTCTAGTAAACACCGATCCTTGATCATATATGATCTTTCTTGGTACTCTTAACAACCTCAAAATATTGCTAACAAAAATTCTAGCTGTGTCTAGTGCCTGATATGTTGTACACACTGGAATAAAGTGTGCACTCTTCATCAGAGTGTCAACGACCACAAAAAATGAATCATGTCTCCTTGTTGTCAGTGGGAATCCAACAATAAAATCCATCGAAATGACTTCCCATTTAAATTCAGGAATCACATGTGGTTGTAACAATCCTGTTGGATGTCTATTCTCATCCT
This sequence comes from Picea mariana, assembly GCA_032191745.1. Lineage (NCBI taxonomy): Eukaryota > Viridiplantae > Streptophyta > Pinopsida > Pinales > Pinaceae > Picea > Picea mariana. Next base: position 157,724 of record JASDQU010102799.1, read on the forward strand.
TCACTTGTTGACATTCTAGAAATCTCACCACATAATTAACTATATCCTCTTTCATTCCTTTCCAAAAGAATAAAGGCTTAAGGTATGCCTTCATCTTCATGAATCCAGGATCAGACATGTATACTGCTCGATGAGCTTCACTTAAAATCAAACTTCTTAATTTGTTGTTAGGTGGTACGTAAATTCTTCTATTATACCTCAACAATCTATCACTATCAAATGAATAATGTTCATACCTAGGTACCATCATGGTATCGTGTATGGTATTATACTTAACTTCTTTTTACCAGTCATCGTCAATCTGTAAAGCTAGAATATTTTCTCGAACATTCATCTTAAGAGGTATTATCAAGAATATGCGTGGTCTCTAATTCAATGAATTTTCTACTATGTCCATCGTTCCTTTAATGTAAGCAATCTCAAAATCGTACTCGCTAAGTAGTTATGACCAATGCCTTTGTTGTGTGCTCAGATCACTCTGAGTAAAAATATGTTGCAATCCACAATGATCTTTCATTAATTCAAATTTTTGTCCAATCATATAATGTCTCCATACTCACAAGGCATATACAATCACTAATAACTCCAAGTCGTGCGTTGTGTAGTTCTCTTCATGCCTTCTTAATTTCCTTGAAATGTAATCGATCACTCGACCGTCTTGCATAAAAAATTTGCCGAGACCTTCCTTGGATGCATATGTGCATACCAATAATTATTTATCCATGTCAGGAACCTTTAGTATCAACGATGTTGTTAACAACTCCTTAAACTTTTGAGATGCTTCCGCCCATTTCTCTGTCCATACAAATTTCTTGTTTTTCTTCTACAATTCCGTAATTGGATTTTCTATATTCAAAAAACCTTCGATGAAGCGTCAATAATAAAATCCTAACCCCATAAAGCTACATACTTCTTGTACATTCGTCGGTGTTGGCCATTCCATAATAGCCTCAAATTTCATTGGATCCACATCGATACCTTCTCCGGATATGATATGTCCCAAATAATGAATCTTCAACTGGTAAAATGAAAATTTCGATAGTTTCCTCTACAACTTGTTTTCTCTTAGACACTATAAAACCAATATAAAGTGTATGTCATGCTCTTCTTTCGTCCATGAATAAATTAGTATATCGTTGTTGAACACTTGAAAAAACGTATCCAAGTATTTGCATAATACCCCACTCATCAAACTCATGAATACGCCCAGGGAATTCATCAATCCAAATGGTAAAAAAAATAAACTCATAGTGTGATAATCTCATCTTAATTCATTCTTAGGGATATCTTCCTCCTTAATCCATAACTGATGATATCCTGATATCATGTCAATCTTCGAAAACACCATTGCTCCCTTCACATGATCAAATAATTCATCTATTTTTGGCAATAGATATTGATTCTTGATTGTGGCTTTGTTCAATTGATGGTAATCAATGAAAATCATCCACTATCCATCCTTATTTATAACAAAAATCACTGGTGCAACCCATGGAGACACACTTGGACGTATAATTCCCAAGTCTAACATCTCCTTCAATTGCATTTTCAACTCCTGCGATTCCGGTGTCGACATCCGGTATGGAGTTCTTGCAATAGGTTCAGTTCCAAGTTTCATATCTATGGTAAATGCTAATTCTCTTTCTGGCGACAAACCTGGTAATTCCTCAGGAAATACATCGAAAAACTTAGATACTACAGGAATATTTTCTAATCCTTATGTATCCCCCTTTTTGTTAAGCGCTAAGATGGCGTATAACTTACACCCTTTGAACATACTTTTCTATAATTGTAAGGAAGCAATAAAGCTCAGTGAAATCCCCTGGTTTCTTCCCACAATTACTCTACTTTGTCACAAATCATCTGTCAAACTTAACCGTTTCGTCTTGCAGTTAAGTATCACATCATGCTATTCTAACCAATCCATGCCAATCACTATGTCATAATATCCTAAGATTGTGACATAAAGGTTTTCATTCGTTACAAAATCTCCCAAGTTAATGTTACAACCATAACCTTTCCTCCAACTTTCTGTCTGGCTCCTAATGCCATTTCTACGTATTTGAACTTGTCTTGATCAACTTCCTTTACCTTAATTCTTTTAAGTGTTTCACTAGAAATAGATATTTTTCTAGCTCCTAGATCTATCAAAATACTAAAAGGTTGATCCTTGATCATACCTGACGTCTCGAGCATGGTGTATTGGTGCTCAACTTGGTGGTTGTTCACCGTTGCATGTATCATGTGGGCCTTGCCCAAGTGTCCAACTATAGTAGGTATTGATGATCCGATAGCTCTGGTGTTCTCAATAGGACAATCTCTTTGGTAATGTGGCTCTCCACATGTCCAACATCCTTTCTTCAGTCCGATGCTCCTAGTTCCAGAAGTAGAATTTGTTGGCCTAGGAGTTTATGATCCTCTTTTGTTATACTAAACATGCCTAAACTATTGTTGTTGTTGCGGATGACGTTGTTGTTTCTGCTGTTGTGGTTCTTTGTAGGGAGTCCTTTGCTGAGGAGTCTATTGTCTTGGTGTCGAGAATAAAGGTCCTCTGGGCATATCATGGTTCCCAAAAGTTTGTCTAGATGATGTCTAATGTTGTTGCGCTCCCAGTGTTGCCTATCTAGTTTTTCTAGAAGGAGTCCTACCCTAACCCCCACTTTTCAATTCTTCTTCAACAATAATATCCTTCTGAACTGCATCATGCAACGTTTGAGGCATCATGATCCTTACCTTCACACGAATGTTGAATTTAAGGCCGAACACAAAATTGTTGACCTTTAACTTCTCTGTGTTTAGATGTGGAGCATATCTGAGTAGCTCCATGAATCTGGCCTCATACTACGGTACTGTACAACTACCTTGTTGTAAGGCGTTGAAATCATTAAGTAGGCTCTCAATGAATTCCTCAGACAAGTAACTCTCCTGGAATCGTTCCTCGAAAAATTCCCATGACACATCTTCAACGACCATGCTTAGTTGAGGTAAGAGTGTCTTCCACCAAAGTAGAGCACTCTTTTTCAGTTTAAAGACTTCCATGCGGAATTTTATGTTGGAGGTGTAATTGTGAAGTGAGAATCACATCACCATGTTCTCCAACCATGCCTTGGCGGCTAAGCTGTCGATGGCACCTTGAAACTCAGGAAAATTCACTTTCTTAAGTTCTCTATGTATATTGATACTACCTGCTAGAGTGCATTGTGAAACCTCATTGAGCACAAACATTGTTCCCTCATCTCGATCTAGGCAGTTGATCAACGCCTCTTACATCTCGTGGAAGGATCTCATCATACCTACCACATCCCCCACAATAACCTTCTCATGCTTAGTAGCTTGCTCCTCTCTAAGTGGAGTCGATCCCTCCTATGTGGATGCTCCTGGAGGAAACATACCTCTTCCCCCCGCACCACATTGTCTACTCATCCTGTGTCCTCTGACCATGATACCTGTCATGAACAATTCCAAATTTGTATTAGCGATACATATTTAATCATTTAATTTAACATAGTGGAAGGTGTAACGAATACCTTGTCGCAGGGTTGGACCCGCTTTGATACCATATGTAACATCCTCCTTTTGTGATCCACAAGATGTAAGAAGTAATGAATGTAAACACTTAAATAACTCAAATCTAACTTAAGTGACCATTTTTTTTTTTTTTGCTTACAAGGGTCTCGTAAAGTACTTCATAATATTCCGATAAAGATTTCAAGATAAAACTAGTGACGCAAGGTTTCACAAGATATTGCAATAAATTAATTATATTCACTATGTATGACATATTTAATTACCATAACATTTATACTATTCTGCTTCACATGACTAGATGCAAGGTTCTATTTATATGGTTATTCTTTCATTATTAACTTAATAATATCAATATTTAATCGTCATGAATCACAATTTCTAGGATTATTTACATGTAAACAATACCATACATACATTACAATACTTATGAATTCACATTCCATGCCTAAGTCAATATTTATTGGGATTAATAATTTAATACCTATGCAATTTCCCAGGTCAATAATCAAGAACTACCTAATGTCACACTAATCCAAGAATTCATCTAATAATTAAAAGTAAAATTGCGTCTATTTAAGATAATTACTCTACCTATTTTCAGTTGTTCAAGGATTTCATTATTTCAGTACCACAAGAATTCCTTATGATAATTCTTATGTCAAATCACTAAATTCTATTGTCAGTTACTACTTGAGTCTTGTGGTTCCTTAGATAACGTGATATAATAATAAACTATTCTATAACATTGCTTTCCTTAAAATATTTCAGTATCTTATGTCAATGTCTCAATAATATTCCATAGAAGGAAAAGTGAAAAATTTGCACCAAGTGATTCTTCAAAATCAATTAATGGAAGTACTAATCATTTTATAAGAGTACTGTCTAACTAATGTGTTTAGTATACCATTAAAATCTAAGAAACAAACCTTGATATAAGATGGACTTGTAAAAGGTATAATATATTCTTTTATCACATATAATCTTATAATATTTATGACATCATTTGATGTCACCATCTCCAAGAATAATATATTGAACAAGTAATAACATTCTAAAAATCATTTTTCTAGTATCACCGATTCCTTAAGACCAATTCACTTAACAATTAAATCCGAACTATTATTAAATTCTTAAATAGTAATCTTGGTGAGCTAGAGAGTTTTGACCATCAATAAAAACTAAGGGAAAAATCCGTTTGTAATTATAAGTTTGCAATTATAAGTGTAAAATTGACCATGCTCGTTGAGCAAAGCTAACAATCTGACCAACGTATTTCAATTATATCGGTTTGTTAAACGATATCACATAACGATAAATGAGATTATTATTGGATTTAAAAATAAATCGTTGTGAACTATAGAATTTTGACAATCATTAAAAATTTAAGGAAATAACTCTTCGCTTGAATACAAGTGTAAAATTGACAGATATCCACTCGATCGACAAGATTGAGGATTTGATATTCACCATCGATGTTAGGTATCAAGATAACACGAACTACAGGTCACGTAATGAGTAAGTGTGGAACAAAGATAATTTCGTTTAATTTTTGGGGTGCAAACCATGGAACCAAATGACAAGTTAACCACAAAAGACTTGAGAACCTCAATAACTATATTCTACACAAATCTGTATCCAATTAACTTTTGGCACATAGGAGAGCATTCGTTATGGTCGATAACTAAAGTCTAAGTGAGCATGGTACATTCTTAACCAAGAATTCTTATTATATATCATTTATCCATCAGTAGGATCTTAGAGGAGGAGAGGACCCTACAAAAAATTTCACTCATTACATGTGTCACACTCTCTCCAAGTTGCACATGTTATTTCCTTTTTTATTTTATTTATTTAGGAATTTTCCCTCCCCCGACGTGTTCATATTTGTTCTCTTAGTTGTCCCTCAGTTCCCCAATCCCTCATTTAATTTGTGTTCCCTAACTAAATCTTAATTTGAGTTGGATTAGGAGTTCTCTTTTAGTTATGATTAGTGGTAGGTTGACTCAATATGCTACTCTATGTGGACCATTTACCCAAGTTTATTCTTATTTATTCATTCACTTAAATTGCTAGTCTCATTCTTGTATTCCCTTTTTATGTTTTAATTAAACAAACATGTTTAGACTTAGACTCTTTGTTATTTTCTTGTTTTTATTTTAATTATCATTTGCATGCTCTTTCTAACCAAGTCTAAGTATTTTATTTTTATTTTCTAAGCCTTCTATATTTTTATTACTCACATTTGATTATGTGACATGCCCTTCATGATGCACCTCTGTGCTCAAAGGGTGCCACTTGCCTTTGACTAGTTTTAGAAGTTTGTCCAACACTTTGAGTCAACACTCCACTTGGTCAACCTTGGAGAGACTAAGGGCTTCTAAGGAATACATATTCTACCTTATTGCATGCCCCTTAGAATTATTTGTGAGCGACTGTCTCAATCTACGCCCATGACATTGTGGACCTATCAGAACGAGGTATTATTTAACCATGCGTTCAAACCATGGTAGGGGTGCTAGTAGGTTGTGACAGGGACACTACCACACCTCTCCCTCAACTGTCTAATTTCTATGCATGACCCATTTACTCCTTATGTGAGTCGAATTAGCAAACGTCTCCAAGCTTGCATCCACTAACAAGAATACTATCAATAATCCATATACATAACATCCATACTGAAATCATCTTATATACATGTAAATCAATACTGAAAACCCAAACCATATACAAGTCCACTCCCCGACTCAATCCAGAGTCTAAGGAAGTTTGTTGATTCTCTCAACATCATAAACCTGTCATGTATCCTACACATTCAGGAAACTCATCAATAATACCCGTCGATACATATATACATCTAGAAATTAACATAGAATCAAAATGACATCATAACATAACTCATAAGAAAAACATAATCATAATGTATCATAACTAAATCACTTTCTCAAAAATGTCCTCAAAGAATAAGTCAGTGTAAAATGTGCTTAGTAGAACTCGATGTTACACTTAGGCCAGTGGGATGTCAAAATTCCTTCTTTCACTACAAATCGAAACTCAAGCTTCAACACCATGGGTAATAACCTACTCAACTAGAACATTCCCCTAGGTTTCTGTGTAGTCTGAAATGATATAAGGTATTTGTGCCTTACCCTTCTCCATGACCTCAATCGTACATGGTTGTGACATGGACTCCTCCATGTCATATGTACCAATGTACATGGTGGTGTGTGTATTATCATGGTAGTAACATGTCCTCGAATGCATCACCCTTCCTTAGCTAACCTCCAAAGGAATACCACTATGCATTCTAGGAGGTAAAATTTCTTGGATGAATGGCTTGAGCTACATTAATGACTAGTAGTGAGTCATGTTCTTTCCCATCATGAAGACATGCTAAAAAAACCCGAATCTATTCCCCAATCCATTCTTTTTTATACTCTCACTCCCAACAGATCCAACAATCAGGGGCTAGGGAAATCAATGGTCTTGATTCACTTAGAACAACCAAAGCACATGTTTGATAAAGGCCTCGCTCATTCTCATAAAAATACTTTACAAGTGGGGTCGACTACAATATCTATGACTGATATATTGATGGAATAACTCATAAGAAGATCAATGGTCCTCACCCACACTTGCTTCTACCATCGAGAAATACTCACTCTTCACAACCTAGTGGTTCTCCCAAAAAATTCTTTATGAACTGGAATCTTTTGACATATATGAAGGTTGTCAGATCGCCACATCTAACCGTAAGGGATATATAAGATCTCAGATATATTCTATAGTTAACCAAGACTACCACTCAGACACGGTTCTTTTGTCGGGTTGGACCCCCACTAGATCCAACGACTCAGATATCATCGGTTGAATTGTCGACATACCTATAGATCTTACCACTCTTGGGGTTTCGTCATCATGTTTCTCTCATAAAAATTCCCTTCCAGTCATTCCCTGTGGATATTTCCAAACTCCACCTTTTCGACAAGCTTATAGGCTTAACACATGAAAGATCTATGGTCCATATCTCATATGTTTACCCTCTTGGTAGATCGATGTCTCTCATCAATTCATAAATTTCATAGTGGTATGATATTTTCATTGATGTCAGTAGGGTGTAGAAGAATCCAGTATAAACCCAAAGCTCAGAAGGAAGAATGTTAATCGAATCTTAGAAGAGATGGAACATTTGAAATAACATAGGAGATAGAGTTCTACGAGTAAAGAAATCATTTTGTAAAGGATTTAGTTACAGGAACCATTCATTCTTAGTTCAGGACAATCCAGGATCATTAGATCGAGGTAAAGTCATAGGTTGGGAAGGATTAAATCTCAACCGTTATATATCAAGTAGTAGCATTATGGACCATTGGATCAAGTAGCAGATAAATAACTTCAACACTTCAACACTTTGCCACTTCAACGATTACTGGATAGAAAAAAGAATCGACAAAATCCTGAAGTCATGAAATAATGCCAATTGTCGATCTAGAATGGAAATATTGAAACCATTAGATCACGCTAAAAGGAAGAAGATGGTCAACTCCGACATTGACCTAATGATCCAAAATGGATCTCGAAATGATCAAAATCAAAAGGTCTTAGATTCCTAATAAAATGACATGATCGTGAAGTGATCGTCGCAAGATTTTTGACAGTGCAAATGGATCAAAAAACGATCGATGCATGGGAAAGTTATGACAGTTGGAAAATTTGGTCTTCTCCAGCAAAAAGTCAAACTGGTCAAAGGAGGACATGGCAGTATTAGAGTACATGTGGCAGTGGATGATGACTAGGAAGCTAATTGCGTTAATGTGATGAGACAATGTTATATTTATTTAATATTTTATGGCATAAAAAGGTGCTAACTCAAAGTTTCATGCCACATTATATTAAATGGTTTTTAAACCATATGAGTGGCACCAATTCAAAGTTTTAATGCCACGTTAATATATAGGGGCTAACCCTATATTAAATGGTTAATAAAATCACGCCCTATGCATATATATGTTAACACAAAATAATGCCAAAGATATGATTTGACCATAAATTATGGTTGTCATTAAATGCCACGATTTTAAAATATGGTCTTTTAAAAACCATATAAAGAGGGCACTCTCCATATTTTTAGCCACAAATCATATATTATGTTGGAAAATGGGTGTTAAACCATATTTCATGTGGGTTCTTGATGCCAATCTCCCCCCTCTCCTTTCTCTCCTTTTGGGGTTGGCTCGACCTCCCGGTCTAGGATCGTTCAAATCTTTGAGTCGAATGACTTGTCGGGCGCTCGATGGAACCAATTTGACTTAACACAGGCCCTCTTCCTATTCCTTGGAACCCGCGATGTGGTACCTGCAGACCCTTTCCTTAGAGATTTTCAACTCTTGCACTGATTTCCTTAGCTCTCACTGCTAAGCTCCTCCTTGATATGACCACGAACTGCGACCATGAGTCAACTCCCTTCGCGATCTCTCACCTCGATACTTTCACAAACTACTTCCTCCCTTTCCCGATTTTCGAATCGATGAATACTTCGGGAACAGATCTACATTCTTCATTCCTCTCGCGATCAACAGTTTTGATTGAATCACGAGTTCGGACTTCGCGAGTCCTTCCTCCTCTCGAATCTACTTTTCCGACTTATGAACCAGCAATGCACTGATCCTTTGCCACGCGTCTTTCCAGATCCGATGGCCTAGATTGAGATCTCTCTTCACGACTTCTTGAAGATCCTTGTTCGCTCCCACAAACCTTTCGAAGTTCATTCTCTCGAACCTCTCGATATTCTTCCACCTGTCTCCTCCCTGACGATGGGTGACTTCTTTGTCTTCTGGACTTCATCAAGTCCTCGACTCCTTTGCGCACTTAGCACAATTTCCCTTTCGAGACTTAAACTGTTCTTGAAATTCCTTCTGCACTCCTTGCAGAGTTCTTCATAGACTTCCTTCTGTGACTTAGCTTGACTTAAGAACCCCCAAGGTTCCAATTTCGTCTGAGAGCTTCTATTTCTCTCCTGGCCATTTCTCTCCCTCCCTCCTGAGATTATAAGGTGAACTCTCGATACCTTAGGTGCAGTCCTTACACTTGGATTAGTTGTTCGATGAATTCTCCCTCGACCTCATGAAAAGGTTAAGGAATCTCATTTCCTTTGTTGATGCACTTCTTGCAAAACATTCCTTCACTAGAATGTTCAGCAATTCTAGGATTCTTCTACACCCTCAACCGTGCAGTTTTTGGGTATTCTCACGCAAGCTCGATGCCCTCCTGCCAGAGAATTCTAGAGTGTTCAGTAACTCTGCACTGTGTCTCTCTCCACATAGTCTTTATTTTCAAGGGACTTAACTGCCTTGAAATTTCTCCTTGAGTCTGTAAGTAAATATGGCGTGCTCGCCTAGCAGTTTCTCTTCTGAATCCACTAAGTCCAGACCCGCACTCCTTGCATCGACTTACAAAGTTTTCCATCTCTATCGTGCACTCCTTTCACTTAGCCTAGAGAACCAGACTTAACTTAACACACTCGCGGATAGAAAATTGTATCTCTATCCCTACAGACGACTTCTAACATCAATCTACAATTCACAAACATGTAAAAGACATTCACAACACAACATCCATTACACAGAAATATAAAACAAAAAACACTGTCATTTTCTACTAATGGTGGAATTCCAAATTACAATGGTGGAGTCCGAGCTACAATTGAGTCTCGACTCTCTGTGTTTTCTCCTATAACTATCTAAAACTGTCTAACAATTCACCACCTAACTGCCTAACCTCTACTTTTCTTACAATACAAATATTTCTACAAGAGGGGATCTGTGAGCCTCCCTTGCAAGATACCTAATGGTATCAAATCACCATCCCTAAGGCTTAATGAAAGGCCAAATTACAATGATGGAAATCTGTCCCAAATCAGACGTATATCCAATTTTTCATCAGCTTATTAGTGGTGACCTCATCTCCTGTTCGTGCGAAGGCATGATTCTTCTCTTCCAACTTGTCTCCAATTAATGTCTGGATCATGCCTTGGATTCTTGAGGCAAAAACGAGAGGGCGATGCCTCTCCTTCCTTGAATCTACACCACGCGTGTTGATTAGTTGGAGCATGCTGAGATGGAGCGATGCTCTTGCATCATACTCCACAGCAGAAAAAATCTTGAGCTCCTGCTCATGGTTTTTCCAACGTGGCTAAAATCCACTTGGATCCCAAACTTTCTCTTGGAGGTGTCTCTTGGCTCGTCTGCTTCACCATTGCTGTTGATGCATCATCTCTATTGCTTGTGTAGGTTTCCTTTCGTCCAGCTTCCTCATGTTGACTGTTTCCTCTGTCGACTCCAACATCAACCCTCTGATCTCTTCGATCACTTTGTCCAGCTTCTCCCCTGGCTGTTTCTTCTGTTGCAGACTATCTCATTGCACTCGCTCCTTGTCGATGGGAAAATCACACTGACCTCACAAGACATCTTCTTCCTTTGTGGCCTTAGCTTGCCACTCTGCTGCAGTGTCCATTCCTGTAGGCTCCTCATCACTGAACTACTACTCAACTGCCACTTCTCCTAATAGATTTGGTCCTCCTAGTCCTTCGGTTGTTCCCATTCCAGCTTCCCCCAACTGCTCCTCATGCTGGTGTAGTCCTTCATTTGCTTCCAACTTAGCATGTTGGATGTGCCCAGTTTTCACTACCACTCTCCTCTCAAGAGATTTAAATTCTTCACACAGACCAACAAAGTCTATGTTGTATGCTTCCTCTTCTACTGCAAACTCCAATGCTGTAGTCATCTCCTATTCAACTTCTTGGCTGAAAATGTCGAGTGATTCTGCTGAATGCTCCTCTCCTCCCATCAGGACAAACATTAGTATTTGTTCCTTATCCTCCTTGACAATTTCTGCTGTCTGTCCTTCTGTCACCTCTAAAACATATATGCTAGCCTCTCCTTGTACACTTGGTAGGAATATCTCAATTCCTCCAATGATCAGAATGTCCCTCTGGTCTTCCCCTTCTGCTGTGATGAAAGTTTCTAACTTGTCATCATATTCATTCATATGACTCACAAATCTGTGCGAATTTTCACCTGAGTGAGGTCTCTCTCCTGCCTCCTCTTCATCTATTAATGAAGTATCCATTGAGCTCATCTCTTCTCCCTTTCCCACCTCGAAATCTGGGATGTCTCCTTTGCCCACCTGGTAGTATATGAGATCCATTGATCCCTTCTCATTGCCCACCTAGAAATCTATGAGACTCTTGCCAGATATCTTTCCCTTATGAATGAGTTTTTCGGCATACCTCAACCACCTCTTTAACATATGTTGCTGCCTCTTGGCCAAAAATTTTTGAAAGGGCCATCTGGCTATCCTCTTCAAAGGCCATTCGTACCTCCAACGTACCTTTGACTCCTGTTGCATCTTGAATGCAAGATTCTCTATTAGTGCTCGAATTTCACTAAGCTCCTTGTCCATCTCTTCTTTTCTCTTCTATGACTGGACTTCTCCTCGGCCATGCTTATGATCGTCAATGGCCATATTTACCTTCTACCTACCCTCCTGGAAATTTTCTTCTCACTCTACAACTGAGAGCATCTTTATCCTCTCCCTTGCTTGAAATCTACAAACGATAATATGGTCCGATACCACTCTTGACGCCAACCTCCTCCCTCTCCTTTCTCTCCTTTCGAGGCTGGCTCGACCTTCTGGTCTACGATCATTCAAATCTTCTAGTCGAATGACTTGTCTGGCTCTCGATGGAACCAATTTGACTTAACAAAGGACCTCTTCCTATTCCTCGGCACCCACGATGTGGTATCTACAGACCCTTTTCTTAGCACTTTTAAACTCTTGTGTCGAATTCCTTATCTCTCGCTACTAATATCCTCCTTGATATGACCATGCACTGTGACCGTGAGTCAACTCCCTTCACGACATCGAACCTCGATACTTTCGTGAAC
>JASDQU010102800.1:11120-30604 GCA_032191745.1 Picea mariana
TGTTGCATCCAGTCAGCTATCCTATCAGCAGAGGTTGCGGAGGCATCTCGTCAATGGCCTACCTCAATGGCCTACCCCTGAAATTCAGTATACAGTTGTAATGAGTCATCAAAGCAGTTTTGATTAGTTAAGGTAGTTAGTCTAAAAATAGTATGAGCACGTCCTGATCAGTTGTGACAGGAGCGTATGTATTTTGTTTTATAAATACTCCATTTTCTGATGTATTGAGGGTTGTTGATTTGCACACCCTATTGCTATCAAGATGTAACATTTTTGAAGAGATCCACCATTAATAAAGAAGAGGCATTTTACAGGATTCTTGCGCATGTTTACTGGTGATGTGGTTTTCTTAGTCAAATGTTTCCTTGCTCTGTAATAATCTTGTTTTTCAATAACTAATCTTTACGAATAGCGTTATGTTGCAGGATTTATCACTGATACCCTGTTTCCGATTCTAAAGATTTTAATGTTCTTCTTCTAAATATCTTCAATTAAGAGATTCTTAAGTGCTTGTTAATTGGCGTCATTTTCCGTATCTTTTCTTATGTCCATCACTAAAATTATTAAAGATCCAGTGAGCATGTTATCTTGCCTTGTGAAATATTTTTTCAGCATTTCTGGTTGTATCTTAGATTATTAAATACAGACCCCATAGCCCAATGGATGTGTATTTTGTCTCAACCAACTTCAAAAACCCCTTACGATAAAACCAACATTTTCTATAGCCAGCCTAATATCTTAATTTAAAACAAAGCTAAATTATATAAAGAGATCCCTCTCTGAAGCTGGAAGGGCTAGATCCCAGCTTTAAAAGTGGTTGGTTAAGGTTACCTTTGTAGATTTCTTCTTTTTTCAACCTCTAGGAAATTTACCAAGTGCTAACATATTAAATGCATACACTGATGCAGATTGGGTTGTTAGTATAGATGATAGGAAAAGCACCAGTGGAGGAGCATTATTTCTAGGAAAACGTTTGGTAGCATGGATAAGTAAGAAACAAACATCCACATCACTATCCACAACATAGTCATAATACATTGTTGTTGCATCTTGTTGCACACAAGTTCTTTGGATGAAGCAAGCTCTAGAATATTTACAAATAAGATATGATGATCCCATTACTATTAATTGTGATAACACTAGTGCCATAAGTATCTTTAAAAATCTAGTAATGCATTCTAAAACCAAACACATCCCAATTAAATACCATTTCTTAAGATATCAGGTTACCCAAAAAGTGGTTAAAATAGTGTATGTGGACACCAAAGAACAAATTGCAGACATATTCACAAAACCTTTTCCTAGGAGTACTTTTGAAAATATTCGACAAAAATTGGGAGTAATTTACATACCTCATTAAAATCATAAAAGTCATATCAGAAGAAAATGGGAACATGGATAGGGGGAGCGAAGAAACATCCCTTTTTTTCATTACTGTCAAAGAGGGAGAATTACAAGTAAAATCCAGTTAAGATTGAAAAAGGGGTTTTACTTTGTTTCCATCAATGACAAAGGGGGAGAATGTTGGAAAGGAGTTATGTTGTTGGCATTGATGTCAATAATATTGTTGAGCTCCAGTTTTGTCATACTTTCCATCATACAAATATACTTATCATTACACCTTCTCCCCGCATTTTGTCACTAATATATCCCTAATTACACCATAAACTTCCATTATCTCTTGTTATTCATCCTATGTGGTTAATACACAATTTTCCATATTTGTTATTGATTAAAAGGATGATTATACAATAGTTTTTTCGATGATGGTTTAATCCTATGTTTCAATGTCCAAGCAACATGTTCCTGTATTGTTCATGTTCCAGTACCTGCACTGTCCCTGTTCTGGTACCTTTAATGTCCATATTCCAGTACCATCGTAGTCATTCAGTACCGACACATTCTACAATCATCTTGTACTAACTCTAGCATCTACATATATCTTCTTTCCATTTGCTAATCAAACACATAGAGTATGACATCAAAATAAGGTGGTTCCCAAATCACTACATGAGTTCATGGCATATTGGTCAAACTATGGTTTGATTAAATTATCATTTTGATTAAGGTGGAACATGATTTTAACCTCATGCACATGGGGGGGGCAATTCTACATCAATTTGGAACTTGCTTGAGCATGAAATCAATTTTTGACATGTGTGCAGACCTCCAAGTGAAAAATGGACAAAATTATTTTTGGATAATGATGTTATCTACCTCCCATAGAAACAGTTTTGATTTGGATGCACGGATTCCAAGAAAAGCAAAGATTTCTAAAGTTAGCAAACCCAGATTTTTAGCATAAAATCAGTTTTGAAGGGAATATTACACCTCTCTTTGTGTGCACGTGGAAGCATATCTTGCAAAAATGACAAATGGGTTGTTATAAATATCCTCCAGCTACAAAACCCAAAAACCATTTTCTAAAGTTCGAAATGGATTGGGAGATCTTAGGGGATCTGTAATGCCAAGTATTACAAATTGACTGTTTTTGCCCAGATTTAAAAAAAAAACGAGATTTGCGTAGTTTCCAGATTGGGAGAAGTTTGTTCAAGGTTTTTTTAAACATTATCTAAGTGTATAAATATAAAAGAAGGATTGATAAGGGGAAGCATTAGTATCACTAGGTTTGTATGTAATGGAGGAGATCTATTCATTGTTGTGAAGAAGATTGAACATATGGAGGAGTGCTTGTAATTCCTTGGAGTTTTCATCTAATAAAAAGAGTTGTTCCTGTGCATGGTGTGGATTAGTCCTTAGTACTATAGATGTCTTCCAAAACATAGGCCGGGTTTGGAAGGGCCCCCATCCTTTGGTATGTGTTGTGTTGTTTTATAGACAAGGAAGAATACTGGATTTACATTTTTTGACAGTCTTTAGATCAACATTTTATATTCTTATTTGTTGCATAAAGAAGTTTTGTTGAGGTTATTTATCTTCATACATATTTTATTATTATTTGATTTCAATTTATTACATTTCGATTGTGATATTTACATTTGATTCAAAAACTAAAATTCAAAGATCTTAACCTTTGATTGTATGCATTTAGAAATTCATATGATTGGGTAGGATTAATGATTTTCGAAGTGTGATGTGTTCATTTCAGAAATACAAGAAATACAAAGTGGATTGATTCATATCATTACTTGAATATTTATGATATACACTATTTGATAAATAGAGCATAGGATCTAAATATCCCTAACATTCTAAAGAAATTTGGGACAACAATGAGTACAAATCTATGTGAGGTGCATAAAACATTTAGAAATGAATATCATACTCTTAGAATTGCAAATTTGTTCTGTATTGAATGGAAATTAGATTAATAAGAAGGGCATGTGCTTAATGCATTTCACTTGAAACACGATTTATGAGTTGAAAACTTTCTTAGATTTTTAGAGTTTCTTTTGCATACTTTTCCTTGTAAAGTTGCTATGCTTTCGCAATTATTTTGGCTTTGTACTTAGCTCTGTTTCTGCATTAGTTTCTGATTTTAGTTTGTGTTGTTTTTGTACCAGTTGTTGTTTGGTGGATTTAGATTTTGTAGATTTCTTTTTAGATATCCTTTTCTGCTAAACTTGGTTTTTCACTTGCACCCACAACACCTTAATTGATTGTTCCTATTTCTCTAGAATATAAATGTTTTGAAATAAGTAGGAAATATTTAATGTTGATTAGCATTGAATGATTTTGAATTTCTTATAGCTTCAAACACCAATGGACAGATTAGAGGTCTAACTCGTGAGATATGGCCTTCCCTCATTGGAATTATTCCTAAGGTGTTAGTTTCTATCGTGAATTTTATTTATGTTTGTTTGTTTCTTTTATTGCATTTAAGTGTGGATCTGCTATAGGAAATAATCATTGAAGGACAAAAAACATAAGTAAGCTACCCATGATTAATCACACGAACATCACCCCAAGTTCCTGAAAGACTATGATCTAAGCCTTTATAGTGCTATGTATTCCTACATCCCAGTGATGAATCCTTAGTGTTAATTTGTTGTAGTGTGGGTTTGAAGATTGTTTTGTCGGCTTTCGATTAGGATAGACTAGGCTCTGATCCTACGTTTTCTACATTTTCACCTCGAATCTTACGAGCCCTGGTTGATAATTAAATGTGGGAATTAATAATGCATATATTTATCCCCAACAAATATCAATATGGTATTTTCATTATATGTCTCTGAGATTATAAAGATCAGAATATATAGCCTTCTGATTGGATAAATGTTGATTAAGGTTGGTTGTCATTGATGTCAACCCTTGAAGAAAGCCCCACTACACAAAGGTTTGGGTAATGGACCCAAGATTTTTTGATGTAAATATGACTTATTGTTGTCTTGTCATGGTTGATAAGAAGTAAAGATGGATAAACTCAAAAGTGGTCCCCTTATGGTGAAATACCTCACGGGAAGACACTTTGCAGAGTAAGAGAACCCATGCTTAATTGTGGAATAATGAGATGAAGGACAATGAATTTGTCAAGTAAACTATCCTATATGGATAGTGTTTTTCATTCCATTTCCGGTGCTATGTGAAACGTCACATAACTCCTCACGGTTAGAGATTTATGGCCATGAGAAGTTGGAGACCCCATGTTTGGGTAATGGACCCAAGTTTGTTTGATGGATAACGGTATGAGTTATGATATATTTTCAGATAATACTATTCTATATGGATAGTAAATGTAATTCCATTTTTGGTGGTATGTGGAACGTCACATAACTCCTCATGGTTTGAGAGTTATGGCCTTACGAAGTTGGAGGACCCTCATATGTCATCTAGAATCCCCAAAAGATCAAAGTAGTCAAAGTGGTTTAAGAGATTTTAAAAGGTAAATAATAAAGTGAAGTAATGAGTGTATTATAATTCAAAGTGAATACAAAATAAATTATTTCAATAATAAATTTAATGGAGAAATTAGAAGTGGGTTAACCCTAAAATAAGGAAAGTGGGGCCAAGTGACCTAGAAGATGTGTTTAAGGAAGCTACTTGAAGAGTATAAATAAGAGGCAAGTCTCTCTCATTTTAATCACACTTGAGCATCTTGAATGTCTATAGTTTTTTGAGGTAACCAAGGATATCTAAGCTGAAATTCTGAGGGAAGGTGAAGAAAATAAGGCCGAAATGCAAGGAAGGATAAATTCTTTTGATGGTGCTTTCTAAGGTATGTTATTTATAGATCATCTCACCATTTTCTCTATAATGATTCAGACCAAAAAATTGATATTCCATTGAGAAAACATATCCAAGTATCTTTGGTAAAAAATTCAAATTGTGGGTCATTGTATTTTTGGAGTTACACTCCATGGAAAATATGGTTTGTGGCTAGTCCTGAAACTAGTCAAAAACAAGTGTTTCAGGTAAAAACCTCATAAATTCTTCACAAAAGATTCAAATTCAGTGAAACCAAATGTGTTGGTTAGGGTACAGTATTTAGTATTCTTTGTAACATTTTCATTTCAATTCAACAAACATTCCATGTAGGGCACGCTCTACAAGGACGCTCTCTAGAATAAGCCATAATTCATCAAGATATGCCATTTTTTCTATAAATCCTTTTCTGAGAGGTTCCAAGTAGTGACACCTAGAGGCATTACATAAAAAAACAATGAATAACATTGTGTATTAGTTTTAGATATTTATACATTACAGGTACAAATTTATGATTACTTCAAGTTAGGGTTGTTGACTAATCCAAAACTAGGCATGTGAGACTAAAGAAAAGTTTGATGAAAATGATAGTCTCTTATTGTTGAAGTTAAGGAAGGTTTGTAGGAATGTGATCATATACACCAGGTCTATTACAGAGCTACAAATCAGATTTGGATGATGAAATTGATGAGGGATTTTGGTTGAGGTACATGTTGAGTACATGGTTGAGACAAGTAGTTGATGAGTTGGCACATACATGAGGTGTATATTTGATGATGTTGGTACATATTGATGAGTCATAGTTGATGAGTAGTTGACACATGACTAGTACATACTTGGTACACGGTTGGATGCACTTGTTTATGGTACAGGTTGATTACAGGTTGTTTGGTACAGGTCATTGCATGGTTGATGCACTTGTTTATGGTACAGGTTGATTATAGGTTGAGGTACAGGTTGATGCATAGTTKATGCATGGTTCATATTTATTGGTACAGGTTTACAACGGTATATATCACATTGATAGTGTGACAGTGGTTCCATCATTCTAGTTCTACTTCAGGGTGGCAGGACGAGGCAAGGACAGGTGGTTGTAGCCACCTTCCGGTTGTAGCTGAAGAACATAGGGGGTTGTATCTTCCTTCTTGTTGTAGCGAGAGAATTGGGGATTTGGAGCTTCCCTCAGGTTGTAGCCTAAGAATCTAGGGGGTTGGAGTCTCCTTCCAATTGCAGCTGGAAAAAAAACGAAGTTGGTTCTTCCAATGAATGTAATTCTTCAAGACATATAAGAAAAAACATTCTGTGGTTTTCTCTCGATTTGGGTTTCCACGTAAAACACTGGTGTATTGTGTATGTGTATGTTTGTTCATTTGTTCATTACTTATTTACTCTATAGTTATTGAATGATAATTCTTCATTGATATAACACTTGGATTATATGGTTAAAAAGGATTAAATTGCTCTATTATTGATTCACCCCCTCTCTCAGTAATCCAACAATTGGTATCAGAGCAGGTCCCTTCAGAAATCAGTTTAACCACTTAAAGTTAGATCATGGAGAGTACCAACTCATATAAAAATGGAATACCACAGTTTTATGGACATAAGTATGTTTTTTGGAGCATAAGAATGAGGACATATATACATGCACATGGATTAAAAGTTTGGAAATCAATTGTAGATGGATACACAACACCAACAGTTCCACCAACAAATGACAAAGCAGTAAAACTCAGTGAGAATAATTCCAAATCCACAAATGAACTTTTGAATGGTCTTAGTGATACGATATTCACCAAAGTTGCACACTGTAAATTCGCTAAATATATTTGGGACAAGCTTCAAAATATTTATGAAGGAGATACAAAATTCAAAGAAGCAAAGTTTTCACTTACAGAGGCCAATTCGAACAACTAAAAATGAAGGAAGATGAAGATATCGCAGCCTACTTCTTACAAGTCTATGAAACAGTGAATGCAATCATAGGATTGGGAGAAGAAATTGAAGAATTTGTAATTGTTAAAAATATACTAAGATCTCTTCCTATGAGATTCAACCCTAAGATATCAACACTAGAATAAAGATCATATCTAGACTTAATAAGCATGGACAAACTGCATGGAATCCTCAGATCATATGAAATGAGAATTGAGCAGGAAAATCATATGTAAAAGAAGCATCCTTCAAGGCATCCAAAAGATCAAAGCAAAAGAAAAAGGAACAAGAAGAATATAGCAACAACAATGATGCCTCAAAAGATGATGAATAAGTGGCCAACTTCATCAAAAGACTGAACAAGGAAACCGACAATATGTATAGAGGTAAGCTCCCTTTAATTTGTTTTAATTGTGATGGTATTGGTCATTTTGCTAAAAAATATCCTCATAAGAAAAAGAGAAATGATGAAGGTTACTCAAAAGGAAAACATAAATATAAAGGCAAAATAAATACAAATAAACTTTACAAGAAAATATTATACACCAAAGAAGACATCTCATCATCAGATGAAGATGAAGACAGTGACAATGAGACAGGAAGAGTTCTACTCATGGAAGTAAAAGAATTTGACAAAGAAGACTTCGAAGAAGAATATGAAGAAGTCGAAGAAGAATGTGAAGAAGTTGAAGAAGAAATTGAAGAGGTAGAATTTGACTATCGAGAAGAATTAATGTATGTCATATAAGTTATTAGAAGAGAAAATAATAAAAACAAGAAACTACAAGCATAACTAGAAAATAAAAAGGACACTCGAGAACTAGAAAAAATGATCACAAAATTGAAGGTTCAAATAGAAGAAGACAAAAAAATTGAAGAAGCACTCAAAGAAAAACTAGAAGAAAATGACAAGATCATTGGAAACTTGGAAGCAGAGGTTGTCACACTAAGAAAGGATATAAAAGAAAAATATGCAGAATAGCTCAAAAGTTCTGGATGACATTATCAACGGTAAAAAATATCACCTTGACAAGTCTGGACTTGGATACAATCGGACAGAAAAAGGATCAAGCTCCAAAACAAGAGAGCAAGAAAAAAATCGAAAGAGCTATGCATAAACAATCAAAGAGGATAGGAAGATATACAAGGAAGATTATAGGGACACTCCTCCACCAAGAAGATTTATATTTCAGAATCAACAACAGACAGATAGGCCTTAAGAAGAAGAAGGATTCATAAGAGCACCTCCTTTAAGAAGATCTTCAATTCCTAGGTATCAAACTATATTTTTTGGTTTATGTTATGCATGTAATAATTTTGGACATAAAGCTATGAATTGCAGAGCTAACAACATGAACAGTAACAACTTTGAGAGTTATACACAAAGGGATTATTCAAGGAGACCTAGTGACACACAAAGAAGAAGTTACAATAGGTTTGAATCTTTGAGCACTGAAGTGGAATGTTACAAATGTAACAATTTTGGACACATGGACAAAGATTTCAAAATGACAGTCCCTCCTAAGAACCTCAACAGAATAACAATAGTCACAGACAAGAACCTCAGAAAATGACATGGATAAGAAAGAAAGATCAGTATAACAATGAAGAATTCATAGTCGCTCTACAAGCTAAGCAGAAGAAACACAGTTGGTATGTTGACAGTGGATGTTCAAAACACATGACAGGTGATAAAGACAAATTTCTTACATTGCGAAAAGAAGAAAATGGACCAGTCTCCTTCGTAAATGATAATTCATCCAAAATCATTGGAGAAGGCATAGTCTGAATTGGGAACAAGAATGAAAAGACACAAAATGTTCTACTGGTAGAAGATATGAAACATAATCTTCTAAGTGTGAGTCCAATGTGTAACCAAGGTCATAAAATTATTTTCGATTCAGAAAAGTGTGAGATAAGAAAAGAAGGTTCAGGGAAATTGGTCGGTACAGCTGCAAGAACTTCAAACAACATATATGTGTTAAGTGAAATTGGAAATGAAAAGTGTTGTCCAGGAAAGGAAGATGAAAGTTTGCTATGGCATAAAAGAATGGGTCACATGCATTTTGATAACCTTGGCAAAGTCAGAAAAAGATAAGTAGTCAGAGAAATGCCTCAGATCATGAAACCAACCAACACTTTATGCAAGCATTCTCAACAAGGAAAGAAAACAAAGACTAGGTTCAAATCAAAGAAATATTCAACAACAAGACCACTGAAAATTGTGCACATTGATCTAGTTGGGCCAACTACAACAAAGGGATTAAAAGGTGAAAAATACTTTACGTTATTAGTTGATGATTATACAAGAATGACTGCAGTTTGCTTTCTCAAGAACAAGTCAGAATCTTTTAAAAACTTCAATATCTACAAGGAAATGGTTGAAAATGAGATGGATTCAAGGATCAAATGGTTGAGATATGATAATGGAGGAGAGTTCACTTCAAAGGAATTTAAGGACTATTGTTGCAGTCATGGAATAAAAAGACAATTCTTTGTTGCTAGGACACCTCAACAGAATGGGGTTGTTGAAAGAAAGAATAGGACAGTACAAGAAATGGCTCGAACAATGCTAATGGATTCCAAATTGACAGATATATTTTGGACACAGGCAATGCATATAATAGTTCACATTCAAAATAGAGTAATGCTCAAAAACAACATTGATAAAACTCCATATGAGATATAGAAAGGAAGACCAACAAATGTGAAGCACTTCAGAGTTTTTGGAAGCAAATGCTACATCAAAAGAGAAGATGGAAGAATGGGAAAGTTTGACTCTTGTGTGGAAAAAGGAATACTTGTTGGTTACTCAAGTACAAAGAAATCATACAAGTTTTACAATCTAAGATTGAACAAAGTTGTGGAAATCATCAACGTAAGAACTGATGAAACAAGAAGACCAGAATCAAAGGAAGAAGAAAACAAATCAATGGAACAAATTTTCGAAGAAGAAGATGAAAAAGAAGTAGAAGAGGAAGATGAAGATGAAGAGAATCCGACAGAAGCAGAAGAGCAAGTTCAGAAAGTATCTCCAAAGACATTTAGAAAACAAGTACAGAAGAATCATCCTTCAGATCAAATTATTGGAAACAAAGATGTAGGATTTGAGACTAGAAGAAAAATCCATTCACCAGAATAAGCACACCTAGCACTCTTATCTACAATTGAACCAAACTGTTTTGAAGAATCCATCAATGATGAATTTTGGAATAAGGCCATGGATGAAGAATTGGATCAAATAGAGAAAAATGACACTTGGTAATTGGTTCCAAGACCAAAGAACAAGAATGTGATTGTCACAAAATGGGTTTTCAAGAATAAATTGAATGAATATGGACAGGTTACAAGGAACAAAGATAGATTTGTATGTAAAGGATATGCACAGATTGAAGGAATCGACTTTGAAGAGACATTTTCCTGAGTTGCCAGAATGGAAGCAATCCATTTACTTTTATCTTGTGCATGCTCCAAAAATGTTAAAGTATATCAGATGGACGTAAACTCAACTTTTCTGAATGGGGAACTTGAAGAAGAAGTCTACATTGAACAACCAGAAGGATTTCAGCTATCAGATAACACAGACTATGTATGTAAATTAAAGAAGGCCTTGTATGGTCTAAAATAGGCTCCTAGAGCATGGTAATCCAGAATGGATAAGTATCTGCAGCAGGCAGGGTTAAGAAAAGGAAGTGAAGACAACAACCTCTACATCAAGGTAAGTCAAGGTAATATTTAATTAATTGAAGTTTATGTTGATGATATTATTTTTGGTAGTGATGATGACAGGTTAAGCCATAAATTTGCAAAAGACATGCAACATGAATTTGAAATGTCATTACTTGGAGAACTATTCTTCTTTCTGGGACTTCAGATACTTCAAAACAACCAAGGAATTTTTATTTCTCAAACCAAGTATATCAAAGAAATGCTAAAGAGGTTCGGAATGGAATATTGCAAACCAGTTATCACTCCCCTGCAAACCAGTTGTAAGTTGAGCAAAGATGATGATTTGAAGTCTACAGATCAGAGGCAATATAGTTCAATGATTGAAATCCTACTATATGTGACAACATCCATACCAAATGTAATGCACGCAGTTGGATAGGTGGCACGATTTCAAGAAGCACCAAAGCAATCACATGTATTAGCAGTAAAGAGGATTTTCAGATATCTCAAAGGAACAAAAGAGTTTGGATTATGGTATCCAAAAGGAAAAGATATATCACTTATTGCCTATACAGATGCAGATTGGGCAGGTTGTATTGATGACCGATGAAACACCAGTGGAGTAGTGTTCTACTTAGGTGAGTGTTTGGTATCATGGCTAAAAAAGAAATAATAATCAATATCTCTATCTACAGCTGAGGCAGAGTATATTGCAGCAGCAACATGTTGTACACAGGTTCTTCGGATGAAACAAACTTTGACATATATACAGGTTGAGTATGATGAGCCCATTCCAATATATTGTGATAATACAAGTGCCATCAATATCTCAAAAAACCCAGTGATCCATTCCAAGATGAAGCACATTCCAATCAAGTATCACTTTCTATGGGAACAGGTTGCAGAAAAGAACATCAGAGTCGAGTATGTGGGCACAAAAGAACAAGTGGTAGACATCTTTACAAAACCACTTCCACTATAAGCCTTTGAATATCTTTGTCAAAGACTTGGAGTTATTTCTACTCCAAAATTAATTCCTTTCGAATTCTTTTTGAATGCTTATCTTATATGTCTTAGATGTACATGAGGAAGCACCATAAGAAGATAGTTTAGTCAGGGGGAGCATCCCTGGATGGAAAGATAACTTTGCCATTGATGACAAAGGGAGAGAGATTTATCAAATGTAGAGGACAAAGGCATGGTTCCAGGGGGATCATGAGTGATATGATTTCAGTATTGCATCAGAGTGTTGCCATCAATGTCAAAGAGAGAGATTGTTGATTAAGGTTGGTTTTCATTGATGTCAACCCTTGAAGAAAGCCTCGCAACACAAAGGTTTGGGTAATGGATACAATATTGTTTGATGTAAATATGACTTATTATTGTCTTGTCATGGTTGATAAGAAGTAAATATGGATGAACTCCAAAGTGGTCTCCTTATGGTGAAATCCCTCATGGGAAGACGCTTTGTGGAGTAAGAGAACCCATGCTTAATTGTGGAATAATGAGATGAAGGACAATGAATTTTTTAGGTAAACTAGCTTATATGGATATTGCTTGTCATTCCATTTCCATTGGTATGTGGAACGTCACATAACTCCTCACGGTTAGAGATTTATGGCCATGAGAAGTTGGAGACCCCAGGTTTGGGTAATGGACACAAGTTTGTTTGATGGATAATGGTATGAGTTATTATATATTTTCAGATAATACTATTCTATATGCATAGTACATGTCATTCCATTTCTGGTGGTATGTGGAACATCACATAACTCCTCACGGTTTGGGAGTTATGGCCTTACGAAGTTGGAGGACCCTCATATGTCATCTAGACTCCCCAAAAGGTCAAAGTAGTCAAAGTGGTTTAAGAGATTTTAAAAGGTAAATAATAAAGTGAAGTAATGAGTGTATTATAATTCAAAGTGAATACAAAATAAATTATTTCAATAATAAATTTAATGGAGAAATTAGAAGTGGGTTAACCCTCAAATAAGGAAAGTGGGGCCAAGTGACCTAGAAGATGTTTTTAAGGAAACTACTTGAAGAGTATAAATAAGAGGCAAGGCTCTCTCATTTTAATCAAACTTGAGCATATTGAATATTTATAGGTGTCTGAGGTAACCAAGTATATCTAAGCCGAAATTCTGAGGGAAGGTGAAGAAAATAAGGCCGAAATGCAAAAAAGGATAAATTCTTTTGATGGTGTTTTCTAAGGTATGTTATTTACAGGTCATCTCACCATTTTCGGTATAACTTTTTTTCTATAATGATTCAGATAGTGGAATTTCTATGCCATTGATAAAACATATCCAAGTATCTGTGGTAACAAATTCAGAATGTGATTCATTTTATTTTTGGAGTCACACTTCGTGGAAAACAGGGTTTGTGGCTAGTCCTGAAACTAGTCAAAAACAKGTGTTTCAGGTAAATACATCATACATTCTTCACAACAGATCCAAATTCAGTGAAACAAAATGTATTGGTTAGGGTACAAGATTTAGCATGTTTTTTAATAGTTTCAGATCAATTCAAAAAATATTTTGTGCGGGGAACACTCTACAACTTCACTCTATAGAATAAGCCAAAATTCAACAAGGTATGCCATTTTTGCTATAACTCCTTTTCTGAGAGGTTCCAAGTAGTGACACCTGGAGGCATTGCATAAAAAACACTAAAGAACATTTTGTATCATTTTTAGATCTTTATACATTACAGGTACAAATTTATGATTACTTCAAGTTAAGGTTGTTGACTAATCCAAAACTAGGCATGTGAGACTAAAAAAAAGTTTGATGAAAATGCTAGTCTCTTGTTGTTGAAGTTAAAGAAGGTTTGTAGGAATGTGATCATATAAAACATGTCTATTACAGAGCTACAAATCATATTTGGATGATGAAATTGATGAGGGATTTTGGTTGAGGTACATGTTGAGTACATGGTTGAGACCAGTAGTTGATGAGTTGGCACATACATGAGGTGTATAGTTGATGATGTTGGTACATATTGATTAGTCATAGTTGATGAGTAGTTGATAGATGATTGGTACATACTTGGTACATGGTTGGATGCACTTGTTTATGGTACATGTTGATTATAGGTTGTTTGGTACAAGTTGGGGCATGGTTGATGCACTTGTTTATGGTACAAGTTGAATAAAGTTTGAGGTACAAGTGGATGCATGGTTCAGATTTATTGGTACAGGTTTACAATGGTATATCTCACAGTGATAGTGTGATAGTCGTTCCATAATTCTACTTCTACTTCAAGGTGGTAGGACGGGGCAAGGATAGGTGGTTGTAGCCAGAGAACATAAGATGTTGTAGCCTCCTTCTGGTTGTAGCCAGAGAATTGGGGAGTTGGAGCTTCCCTCGGGTTGTAGCCTGAGAAACTAGGGGTGTTGGAGCCTCCTTCTAGTTGCAGCTTGAAAACAAAGGAAGTTGGTGCTTCCAACGAATGTTATTCTTCAAGACATATAAGAAAAAGCATTATGTGGTTTTCTTCCAATTTGGGTTTCCATGTAAAACACCGGTGTATTGTGTATGTATATGTTTGTTAATTTGTTCATTGATTATTTAATCTATAGTTATTGGATGATAATGCTTCATTGATATAACACTTGGATTGTATGGTTAAAAAGGATTAAATTGCTCTATTATTGATTCACCCCCCCTCTCAGTAATCCAACAATAAATATAATGCATAAAGGAATGCAGTTACACAAAGCTTAGAAGGAAGAACATTAATCGAGGCTCAAAAGAGATGGTGCATTTGAGGTAACAATAGAAGAAAAAATTATGTGAGTGAAGAAATCCTTTTGCAAGGGATCGAGTTACAGGAGTCGTTCATTCTTAGTTCGGGAAAATCCAGGATCGTTAGATCAAGGGGAAGTCAAAGCTTGGGAAGGATAAAATATCAACTATTAGATTAGCATTATGGATCATTGAATCAAGTAGCAGATAAGTTACTTCGGTGATAGATCTATGGTGGTAGATCTATTCCCGAACCCCGAAGTTTTAGAATAAACAAAGGCCATAGGATCAAGACAGTTGAAAATCTATGGTGGTATATCTATTCGGCACTTTGGTGATAAATGGAGGAATATAGGAAGAATCCTAAAGTCATGAAATAATGTCAACCATCGATCATGAATGAACTTTAGATGAATCTAAGACCATTAGATCCAGGAGGTAGACATGTGACACATAAGTAGGCCCACGTTAGCAAAACCATGTCATCAATATATGACATGTGGCCCAATCAAATGGTGACAAGTGTCAAGGTCGATGTGGCACATAAGGACTATAAAATTCAAAAATCAAGGTGACATGTGGCACACACATTAAGATTCCACATCGTCATAGGTGACGTCAACATACCACATCACTTTGAGATTACTGCCTTCAGGAATGTCCAGCTTCTCTTACCAGCAAAACTACCTGAAGCGCCAA
Organism: Picea mariana; assembly: GCA_032191745.1. Taxonomy (NCBI): domain Eukaryota; kingdom Viridiplantae; phylum Streptophyta; class Pinopsida; order Pinales; family Pinaceae; genus Picea; species Picea mariana. Next base: position 26,336 of record JASDQU010102800.1, read on the forward strand.
AGTTTGAAGTCACGAATTAACATTTGGTCATTGATCTATGATCCTCAGGAATATTTCTTGACCATTTGATCGAGCATAGTGGAAGGATAGCATAAGGATTACTAACAACTGACAACAAGTGGTCACCACAAATTTATGACTTATTCAGCAGGTAAACACTCTGGAGAGATTGAACTATCTCAGAGTTCGAGTAGCCCAGAGTCCCAGAGTCACAAATAGCTAAATACCTGGAGAGCAAGAGCTCCTTTGTTCCTAAGTCTACGATCATATCTCCTGGACATGTGAAGGTTATCAAACAAGGACTTTTAATACACCCTTTGAAAAAATTTTCTCTGGAAGACTTGGAAGATTGCAAAGGTCAAAGTCCTAAAATGCCAAAGTCTCGAAGTGAAGGAGAACCATCCATCTCAAACGTGCAAACAAAATGTGACCATCAATCTTGATAAGTGATTAAGAACTCGTTTAGATTAGTGCTTAGTCACGGCTTACGGTCATATGGAATAGAGGTCCTGAATATGCGTTTGTGTGAATTTTAACATACAAAGGAAGAATGTTTTATTTTTCAGGACGGAACTTTGAACTAGATAGGATTTGGATTTTGTCTTGATTGATATTAAGTGATCAAATACATCCAATGCATTGGAAAGAAAATAAAAAATCTCAAATATGATCTGTTGGAGAACTTGGGACGCAATAGAAGATTAAGAATGAAATAAAAAGGCATGGGATCAATTTAAAAGAAATCAATCCATACATGTGATCTATTTATCAAAATCACTCTTACTAAATTGAAAAGTTGGCACTACACATTTTGATGCTTTACACCAAGTAGATCCCATTGCTAGGCTCAAAACAAGAATCTTTTTCATAATAAGTGAACTCATGATATTATGTTGGCATCATATGGATCACCATGTCAGGGCCATGCCACATTAACATACATCATACCTGGTTCGATAGTACCACCCTTCATAGCGCCCTAGTTAGCACCCATATTTCCATTTGGTTCCCATGCTGCATTTTTCCAAAGGCTCGGGAGCCCTCCTGTTAGCCCCATCATGACTTGAATATTAAGCCTCATTTTCCTCTCTTTTTATATATTCTAGAAATAACATGTGGGGGTTTCTAAATGTTTTTCTTATTTATTAATGGTCTCCTATGCATTTGATGCTCGCATCATGCTTCCCATCATTGCACATTTTTTTGTGCATATCCCACTTACTGCTATGTAGTAGCCTTGACCACCTTCCTCTTTCATTATTTGGCCTCCATTTTCCACCCACCTACCCAGGGAGAGAAAAAMTACTAAGAGTGTATCTCACTTTCTCGTACCATTTGCATTCCTCATTGCTAAGGTCAGTTCCATGCACTTGAAACATAGGAGCATGTTGCTAGGCCACTCATTCTATCATGTTGAGTATACTTTTATCTCTTTTTCGGACTTGTAAAAGGACATGAAAAAGACACTCATAAGCATCCTTTTAACTCTTTTTTGGGCTTGTTAAAAATGAATTAAAAAGAAACATCGAGCTTACTTGCATCATTCTTCTGTACTCTTTAAACCATGAAGGAGGTGAAAATACAAAAAAATAAAAAGGAGTGGGGTGTTTTCACCATTGCTCTATTCTCAAAATGGAAGTGTTAGTCAAGTCACCCTTGAACATGGCACATGTTTGAGTCCACATCATATAGTTGGGTTTTATATTTCCTAGGATCCGTCCCAGTAATATGAGTAAGAGATATGCCTCTCATAAGTTACTCGTTCAGTCATCACGGAGAGTGCTTCAATGCCTTATACATTGTTCTACTATATTCTTCTATCTCTTGTGTATTGCTTCCAAGTGACCATTGTGTCATGCTTTATGTTCAATGGAAGTGTAAGCTAGAGTCATCCATTTCTTGTTTTGTTGACTTTTAGAGTCGACCATCCTCGTGTTAGTTGTACTTAGTGATGCTCTCTCTTCACATCATCTCTTGGTATATGTTTCATGTATATTTATGGGGGATACATTAAGACCCTCCTTCTATGGATCTCTTACTATCGACTTCAACACATTATCTAGGAGAGGGATCAACATCATCCATATCATAATTAGTGATTTATATGCATTGGAAAGAAAATATTGTAACTATGTTATTTTTTAATTGTAACTTCCAACAACTTGTTGTGGGGGTGAAGCATTAAAAGTGTTGTCCATGATATCACTAGAGGAATGAGAGGGGGTTCTCTTAAGCTTAATGGTTTTAAGACTTCTTTCTAAAATATTCAATTTGGAAGTATTCAAATTACTTCCCTTAACCCAAATTTCAAGGAAAATCAATTAATGAAGGGGTTTGTTAGTTGAACAACCCAACCACCCTAATGAATGGAAGTATGTAGGTTTTCCATAAGGGACAAGTAGTTTTTATCCAAAGGAAAACAATAAATATCATTGTGAGCTCCCAATATTGATCCACGAGTTTCCTTCTAACAGAAGAAACAAAAGGACAGTTTGAGAACCTTCCCAAGCTTGGTGTGAAAGAAAAAACCACACAATGGTAGATAGAGGGAGGAGGAGGTATGGAGGAGACAAGAGTCAGGGGAAGAAGGGATGGATTGTGTAAAAATGTAGTAACAAAATGATCTTGATTTCTAAATCCTGGGTCTAAGAACCCATAAAACCTGATGTGAGATAAGAGGGTCATGAGCTTGATGCTGGGAAAGCATCTGGTAAACCTTGAAGAGACCTGAGCTAAGGGGGTGTAGGTAAAATTTGTACCAAGAGTAGAGTGAAGGGGAGTGAACCTCAAATATTACTAAGAACCTAAGAGACATTCCATAGTGGTATCATGTCCTAGCATATATGTGGCCAGAGTGCTAAGAGTGAATGCATCTAAGCCTACGGTTGGGTGGAAAGGAGAACATCCATTGTCAATTGATTGGCTACAATCTGTAATCAGATAAGTATATCTTCACTTCATGTAATTAAATGGAGATAAAGTATTGATGCATGTGATTTTGTGTAACTGTGTATAACTGGTCAATAGTGTTGATATTTCTCTATTGGAAATCATTATATTCATATAATAATACATCTGAATTGAATTGCATGTATATTATGTGGATAAGCAAGAGGACCCTACATTTTATTTTAATTGATGAAATAAATAGTACAATCAATTTCCCCTTGTGAATATAACCCTATATACATCAACATGTTTGTGCCTCTTGGGTGGATAATAAAGTATTGTTGCGATGTGATGCCTGTGAAAATAAAAGAGGCTATAAAGTTAAGAAAATAACAATAATTTTGAAAAAGAATGGGATATTGTAATAATGGCATGTTGAAGGCCAAAGAAGGTTGTTAGACCTTGTTTCATTAACTTCTTTTTTTTTATGAATGATTGTGTGGAATGAAATCCTCATTTGGGTGAATAAGTAGCAATGATTATTTCTTGTTGGAAGAATGAAGGTAGAAATTCCCTATAACCCGGGGAGGTTTATGCGCAAGTTGGAGAGCTTTAAATCTCTATGAAAGTATCGTTATTGTAATGGAAAAATTGTTGGATGAAAATATTCACCTAAAAGGTGAAGAGAGAATGTTTTATTTGGTTTAGAGGAGAAATACATATATCCTGAAGGCCTCATAATCCTTATAAAATAATGGGAAGAAATCCTTAAACTACTAAGTCCTAAATTTGACTGAAAACCTGGGGAAAAACCCATGTTTTGAGCCTGAAGAATTCATAACCGTTGGATCAGTGCAACAAATAGATCCTTACCTTTCATTGGAGAAGGATATGATGCCCATAGAAGAAGTACTCTGAATCAACCAAAGTTGTCGATTGGTCGGAGGATTGGAGGTAGGGAGATCTAGAGCATTAGTTGGATGATGACAGTCGATGTATCCTAGAGACCTGGAGTGAAGGTAATCCTATGATAAATTCCCCAAGGGGAATATGTGATGATCCCAATGTTGCATGGTGACAAAACCAATGCAACATCTAAACTCAACTCAACTAGTCAAACTGAAGTGTCAACTGAAAGAGAATATTCTTTGGGTGCAATATTCTCCCCTAAAATATAGGAGACTAGATAATGACTAATTATGACTAATAAACAAGGAATAACCTTAGGAAAAATAAATCCTAGGTGTGTGTGAAGTAACTCCAATACCCCCCTTGAACATCACTATGGTGAAAATAAAGAAGGGGTCATGGCTACAAGGCCATGTTAGGTACCCAAATAGAAAAGATACACTGAACTAAACGAGGAAATAGACAAAACAT
>JASDQU010102800.1:37389-86717 GCA_032191745.1 Picea mariana
ATGTCTGCCACTTGTTCTTTTGTGCCCACATACTCAACTCTGATGTTCTTTTCTGCAACCCGTTCCCATAGAAAGTGATACTTGATTGGAATGTGCTTCATCTTGGAGTGCATAACCAAGTTTTTTGAGATATTGATGGTACTTGTATTATCAAAATATATTGGAATGGGCTCATCATACTCAACCTGTATATCTGTCAAAGTGTGTTTCATCCAAAGAACCTGTGTACAACATGTTGCTGCTGCAATATACTCTGCCTCGACTATAGATAGAGATATTGATGTTTGTTTCTTTCTTAGCCATGATACCAAACACTCACCTAAGTAGAACACTGCTCTAGTGGTGCTTCGTCGGTCATCAATACAACCTGCCCAATCTACATTTGTGTAGGCAATAAGTGATATATCTTTTTCGTTTGGATACCATAATCCAAACTCTTCTATTCCTTTGAGATATCTGAAGATCCTCTTTACTGCTAATACATGTGATTCCTTTGGTGCTGCTTGAAATTGTGCCACCTGTCCAACTGCCTGAATTACATCTGGTCTAGAAATTGTCACATATAGTAGGCTACCAATCATTGACCTATATTTCTTCTGATCTGTAGACTTTGAATCATCATCTTTTCTCAACTTACAACTGGTTTGTATGGGAGTGATAACTGGTTTGCAATCTTCCATTCCGAACCTCTTTAGCATTTCTATGATATACTTGGTTTGAGAAATAAAAATTCCTTGGTTGCTTTGACGTATCTGAAGTCCCAGAAAGAAGGATAGTTCTCGAAGTAACGATATTTCAAATTCATTATACATGTCTTTTGCAAATTTTTGGCTTAATCTGTCATCATCACTACCAAAAATAATATCATCAACATAAACTTCAATTAATAAAATATTACCTTGACTTACCTTGATGTAGAGGTTGTTGTCTGTACTTCCTTTTCTGAACCCTGCCTAATGCAGATACTTATCCAGTCTGGAGCACTTTTTCAGGAAGGAACTTTGAACTATATAGGATCTGGATTCTGTCTTGATTGATATTAAGTAATCAAATGCATCCAATGCACTGGAAAGGCAATCAAAAATCTCAAATATGATTTATTGGAGAACTAGGGACGCAACAGAAGATTAAGAATGAAATAAAAAGGCATGGGATCAAGTTAAAAGAAATCAATCCATACATGTGATCTATTTATCAAAATCACTCTTACTAAATTGAAAAGTTGGCACTACACATTTTGATGCTTTACACAAAGTAGATCCCATTGCTAGGCTCAAAACAAGGATCCTTTTCATAATAAGTGAACTCATGATATTATGTTGGCATCATATGGATCACCATGTCAGGGCCATGCCACATTAATGTACATCATACCTGGTTCAATAGTACCACCCTTCACGACACCCTAGTTAGCACCTGTATTTCCATTTGGTTACCATGCTACATTTTTCCATAGGCTTGGGAGCCCTCCTGTTAGCCCCGTCATGACTTGAATATTGAGCCTCGTTTTCCTCTCTTTTTATATATTCTACCAAGAACCTGTGGGGGTTTCTAAACAATTTTATTATTTCTTAATGGTCTCCTACGCATTTGATGCTCACATCATGCTTCCCACCATTGCACTTTTTTTTTGCATATCCCACTTACTGCTATGTAGTAGCCTTGACCATCTTGCTCTTTCATTATTTGGCCTCCATTTTCCACCCACCTACCCAGGGAGAGAAAAAATGCTAAGAGTGTATCTCACTTTCTAGTACCATTTGCATTCCTCATTGCTAAGGTTGGTTCCATGCACTTGAAACATAGGAGCATTTTGCTAGGCCACTCATTCTCTCATGTTGAGTATACTTTTATCTCTTTTTCGGACTCGTAAAAGGACACGAAAAAGACACTCACGAGCATCCTTTTAACTCTTTTATGAGTTTCTTAAAAGTGAATTAAAAAGACACATCGAGCTTACTTGCATCATTCTTTTGTGCTCTTTAAAAAATGAAGGAGGTGAAAATACAAAAAAATAAAAAGGAGTGGGGTGTTTTCACCATTGGTCTATTCTCAAAATGGAAGTGTTAGTCAAGTCACCCTTGAACATGGAACATGTTTGAGTCCGCATCATATAGTTGGGTTTTATATTTCCTAGGATTCGTCCCAGTAATATGAGTCAGAGATATGCCTCTCATAGGTTACTTGTTCAATCATCATGCAGAGTGCTTCAATCCCTTATACATTGTTTCACTATATTCTTCTATCTCTTGTGTATTGCTTCCAAGTGACCATTGTTTCATGCTTTATGTTCAATGGAAGTGTAAGCTCGAGTCATCCATTTCTTGTTTTGTTGACTTTTAGAGTCGACCATCCTCGTGTTAGTTGTACTTAGTGATACTATCTCTTCACGTCATCTCTTGGTATATGTTTCATGTCTATATATGGGGGATACATTAAGGCCCTCCTTCGATGGATCTCTTACTATCGACTTCAATACATTATCTAGGAGAGGGATCAACTTCATCCATATCATAATTAGTGATTTCCATGCAATGAAAAGAAAATATTGTAACTATGTTATTTTTTAATTGTAACTTCCAATAACTTGTTGTGGGGGTGAAGCATTAAAAGTAATGGCCATGATATCACTAAAGGAATGAGAGGGGGTTATCTTAAGTTAAATGGTTTTAAGACTTCTTTATAAAATATTCAATTTGGAAGTATTCAAATTATTTCCCTTAACCCAAATTTCAAGGAAAATCAATTAATGCAGGGGTTTGTTAGTTGAACAACCCAACCACCTTAATGAATGGAAGTATGTAGGTTTTCCATAAGGGACAAGAAGTTTTTATCCAAAGGACAACAAGAAACATCACCATGATCTCCCAATATTGACCCACGAGTTTACTTCTGACAGAAGAAACAAAAGGACAGTTTGAGAACCTTTGCAAGCTTGGTGTGCAAGAAAAAAACACACGATGGTAGACGGAGGGAGGAGGAGGTATGGAGGAGACAAGATTCAGGGGAAGAAGGGATGGATTGTGTAAAAACACAGTAACAAAAATATCTTGATTTGTGAATCCTGGGTCTAAGAACCCATAAAAGCTGACCTGAGATAAGAGGGTCATGAGCTTGATGTTGGGAAAGCATATGGTAAACCTCGAAGAGACCTAAGCTAAGGGGCTGTAGGTAAAATTTTAACCAAGAGTAGAGTGAAGGGGAGTGAACGTCAAATATTACTAAGAAACTAAAAGAGATTCCATACTGGTATCATGTCCTAGCACATTGGTGGCCAGAGTGCTAAGAGTGAATGCATCTAAGCCTACGGTTGGGTGGAAAGGAGAACATCCACTATCAGTTGACTGGATACAATCTGTAATCAGATAAGTATATCTTCACTTCATGTAATTAAATGGAGATAAAGTATTGATGCATGTGATTTTGTGTAACTGTGTATAAATGGTCAATGGTGTTGATATTTCTCTATTGGAAATCATTATATTCGTATAATAATACATATAAATTGAATTGCATGTATATATGTGTATAAGAAAGAGGACCCTTGATGCAGACCCCCAACCCTCTATAAGTCCTCAGGTCAAGGTCTGCTACAGGATCATTCTAATTACTTCCCTTGAGTCAGATTGACTCTTCAATTCCTCTTCGGGAAATCCCACGCACATAAAATGGTGCTTCTCCACAGGTCCTTATGAATTGATCCCACGTGATCAAACATGAAGCATCAAATTCTAATCTTCCCTTGACCAAACAATGTGGTTGTATTTCTCATGATATCGTAACTTCGAAGTTCGCGACTTTGTGATTTCTCCTTCCAAGTCTCTCAACTCTTCGTCTTTCGAATTCACGATACTCGAAGTGACAATATGGGTATGGCTCCTCCCCTTGTCAGTGCCCTCTGCACATTACCATTGGCTAGGCTTAACACTAGCAACTCTTGCTACTCGTCGCTTCACAAGTTTCGACGTCGAGCTCCCGTGCTATCATTCCACAAATCCCTGAGACATAAGAAGTCAACGGAGTGTTGACTCCTTTCACTAGGCGACACGGGTCCGCCTGTCTATCACCCAGGCCCACCTTGTGGTTCTGCCATGTGTCTCTCGTGCCTAGCTTCGGCACTTCGTGACTTCACTCCCCAAGCGTTGCCTCCTTTGTATCCCGACACCCAAAATGCCGAGATCCCGAACTCTTGATTACTCCCTATTGCAACTCGTGACTTCGGGACTTTTGGGACAAAAGTCTTGACTCTTCGACTATCGAAACCCAAAATGACGATTCGTCGAAACAGTTGAAGACATCCTTTCCTTGTACTTATATTGCATCTCGCGATTTCAAGAATACCGGAACAGATATCTCAAGCTCCTATCCTCCGAAATGCCGAAATGGTGAATTCTGACTCGTTATTAATGCTGGCCCCATAACGAAACTTCTCGCCCTGTCGTCGGGACTTCACACTTCATGATTCCATGAATCTTTGTGCAAGGTTTTTGGTCCTTCAACTCACGAATCCCCGAAGTGAGAATTCACGAGCGATCCAACGAATCCAGTCGACTTGGTCCAATCTCTCCTGAGCTTGCACTTGAAGAATAATTGCTGTAACTTCCCTGCTCCTCTGCAAGATCTGACGGCTCTCAAAATTTCGCTAATTCTCCAAGGAGAATTCCAACCGTCCAATTCCTCCTTGACAACTCCTATGAGATGAACAAGGTATTCCTTCACGGAACTTTTCCACCTGCAAAACAACTTTGTTGTGCTTCCTTCCAACACTTCAGGGCACTAGCCCTCTTGAGATTTTCTTTGACAACTTCAAAGACTCTATCCCTCCTGAACTTGTTTGAAAAAAAATCCTCAAGTCCTTTGGGGATGATTCCTGCAAACACTCCTTTTGGCACTTCTTCAAATACGCTCTAGTATTTGAACCTCTTTGACTCTATGCACTCCCTGTGACAACAATTCTTCAATAATTTCACTCAGGTTATAACTCTGAGACTCTACTCGGCTTGCGCACACTTTGCATAGCTCTTGTGCTTAACTTGCACTTCTACGAGAATGAGAAAAATGTTATCCCTCCTGAGATTTCAGAGATAAAAACTATGAACCCTTTTCAACGCACTCCTTGTGGACAAACTCCACTGCAGTCCTTGCAGGAATTTTACTCACTCAGGTTGAGAAACAATTGAAACTCATTCCTTACTCTCTCTCTCAGATTTCAAACATTCAACAAGAAATCATTCATACATAGCGTAACAACAAATGCATAACAGAAAGAGTAAAGTAGCTATAAGTATAGCATTCAACATACATACACATAGAATATCATAACACCATAAGTCTGAATCAAAGCTTCATGTATTAATTCAGGACTTTTGTACATGGGTGTTTTCAAATATAGTTCTCTTCTTTTTCTCCTCTCCATGCTCTATGTTCGATTAATCATGCTAATGTTACAATGATACAATATGAGGGTGTCTATAGTCGGTTGTCCCTCCTATGCTCTAAACTGTCTAATCTGCATTTAAATCTACCTACTCACATTAATTATGTATTAATGCCTTTACCTACTACAGATGAGAGCGGATCGCTCAAGATGTTTTTACAATATCTAATTGTCCTTCCTCTTAACTATTACATTAATGTTTAAAAAATATTTCAAAAAAAAAGAATGTGCGCTGGTGCTTTCCAGCTATCTTCCGTCCTTGTGCTTGCTTACTGCTTGCGATGTTTGTGATGCTCCTGCATCATACTCCCTTGCTTGAAAATTTTCATGGGATCCTGTCCATGAGATCTTGCACGGTCTATCCATGCTTTTGAATCTCTGCTTCATTTTCCCAACTGGCCTCTTCAACTGGATGTCCCTTCCACTTGACCAAGTATTCAAAGTACTCCTTTCGCCTAGTCCTCTTACTAACTCTTTTGTCTAGTATGCTTTCCATTTGTGGTTTCTCTGCAACTAGCATCTGTTTAGCCCACTAAACCTCTGGTTGTTCACTACCTACTTATGCTTCTTCAACTTTATAAGGGTACAAATCTGAGATGTTGAATATCAAAGAAATTCCGATCCCATCGGGTAATTCAATCTCATAAGAATTTGTCCCAAATTTCCTTATGATCCAGCACGGTGAAATTTTCTTCATTTTCAATTTATTATATGTCCCTCTTGGAAGCCTTTCCTTCCTCAAGTGTGCAAGGATCAAATAGCCAAATTTGAATTGAATTTCTCTCCTATGTTGATCTGCTCTTCACTTATACTCTTGGCTCAAGTTTTGCAATCACTCCCTAACTTGGTTATGAAGCTCCTTCATCGCTTCTGCAAAATTCTCTGCACTAGCACTCCTAGTCACGGTATTTTCTGAATCCCTCAATTCAGAAACCCCCCTTGGATGCATGCCATAAACAATTTGAAATGGACTCTGCCCCGTGCTTCTGTTGATTGAATCATTATAAGAAAATTCTACCTGTGGTAGAATATTGTCCCACTGACTGTGGTTTTCTGTCACCAAACTTCTTAGCAAGTCTCCCAAACTTCTATTCACAACTTCTGTCTGTCCATCTGTCTGAGGATGATAAGATGAACTGAATGACAAGTTTGTTCCAAACTTTTTCCATAAGTTTCTCCAGAAGTGTCCCATGAACTTGGTGTCTCGATCCAAAACTATGCTCCTTGGTAAGCCGTGAAGTCTAACAACTTCTTTGAAAAATAGATTCGCAATGTGAGTTGCATCACTGGTTTTCTGAAGTGGTATAAAATGTGTCATGTTAGAAAATCTATCCACCACTACAAAGATCGATTCAAACCCTCTTTGTGTTCTCGACAGCCCCAATATGAAGTCCATGCTTATTGCATCTCATGGCCCCTCAGGTATGGGTAACGGTTGATATAAGCTTGCATTATGCCTCTTTCCTTTTGAATGCTGACAAATTCAACATCTGTCCATGAATCTTTTGACATCTAGTCTCATTCCTAGCCAAAAATATGACTCATTTAAATTTGAGAAAGTCTTGTCATGACCGAAATGCTCGGCCAATCCTCCACTGTGTTTCTCCTTCAACAAATTCTCTCTCATGGAGCATTTTGAAATACAAAGTTGATTACCCTTAAACAATAATCCTTCCTGGATCATGTATTCTGTCCATTGACTTATGTCCCTGAGAATTGGATTCTCAGCTGCTTCATATGCCTCCTTAAAATCTGGATCATTTGTGTACATTTCCTTGAGGTTATCAAAACCCAAAGTTTTGACTCTGAACTCCTACAATAGCAAACATTTCCTGCTCAAAGCATCAACAACTTTGTTAGCAGTTCCAGAAATATGCTTAGTTACAAAAGTAAAGTTCTACATGTACTCAACCCATTTAACATGTCTTTGATTCAACTTCTCCTGTTGAGTCACAAATTGAAAAGCATGATTATCACTGTATAAGACAAACTCCTTAGGAATCAAATAGTGTCTCCATTTCTTCAATGCCTGAATAATAGCATAGAACTCCTTGTCATACGTGGAGTATTTTATTTTGTCTTCGTTCAGCTTCTCGTTGAAGTATGCTAACGGTCTATCTTCTTGGCTCAAGACTACCCCTATTGCAAATCCACTTGCATCACATTTTACTTGAAATGTCTTTTTGAAATCCGGCAACACCAAAATTGGTTGTTCCATGATTTTCCTTTTCAACAAATTGAAGCTTTTCTCAGCCTCTTCTGTCCAATGAAAAGACTTGTGTCTCTTTTTCACTGTGTCCATCGTTGGTGCACTAATTCCACTGAAATTCCTAATGAACTTTCTATAGAAACTAGCCAATCCGTGAAAACTTCGAACTTCAAAGATACTCTTTGGTGATGGCCAATTCTTAATTACCTCCACTTTATCTGGATCCATCCTCAACTTATCTACAGAAATAACAAAACCCAAATAAATGAGCTCTGTCTTCATGAATGAGGATTTCTTCATGTTTATCAGCAACTTCTCTTACTGTAGCCTCTGCATCATTGTAGCCAAATGTTTCATATGCTTTGCTTCTGTTTTACTGAACATCAGTATGTCATCAAGATACATAATGACAAATTTTCCGATGAAATCCTTCAGGACTTTATTCATCAATCTCATGAAGGTACTTGGCACGTTTGTTAAGCCAAAGGGCATAACAAGCCATTCATACAACCCTTCATTAGTCTTTAAGGTTGTCTTCCATTCGTCCCCTTCTCTCATACGAATCTGATGATATCCACTTTTCAAATCAATCTTCGAAAAAAAAATTGCCCGCTCAAACAATCCATCAAATCATCCATTCTTGGCAATGGAAAGCTGTACCTAATGGTAATCTTGTTAATTGCTCTTGAGTCTGTACACATTCTCCAGCCTCCATCTTTCTTTGGATTGAGTACTGTCGGAATAGCACATGGACTCAAGCTCTCTCTAACCAATCCTTTGTCCATCAAATCCTGGATCTGTCTTTTAACCTCTTCATTCTCTTGTGGCATCAATCTGTACGCTGCTTTGTTTGGTAAACTGGCTCTGGGTATAAGATCAATGTGATGACTTATACTTCTGATCGGTGGTAACGAACGAGGTAGTTCGTCCACTACTACGTTAGCAAATTCTTCCAATAACTTCTGGATCTCCTCTGGGAGATCATCCACTCTTGTGCTGGTCAAAACAATTCTAGGTTTCCCGACCACGACGAATTGTGGATCTTCCTTCTTCTTAACCTCCTTAAGAAGTTCCTTCCCACTCATGAGAAGTATAGTGTTGCTTACTTCAGGTTTCACCTCTTTGTCCTTAATCGGCAACAACATGTGAGTTCTCCCATTCTTCTCTAAGGTGTGTGTGTTCTCCCTCCCATCATGAACCACATTCCTATCATATTGCCATGGTCTACCCAACAATAGATGGAAAACATCCATGGGAATGACATCACACAATATCTTATCATTATATCCTCCTATTTTAAATTCAACTAAACATTGTTTAGTGACATTTACCTGATGTCCTTTTTGTAGCCATGAAACTCTGTATGGAGTTGGATGTTCAATAGTCTCTAGCTCCAGCTTTTCTACCATCTCTATAGAAATGAGATTGTCTGTGCTACCACTGTCTACGATGACTTTGCATACCCTATATTTGGTCTTGTAAGCAGTCTGAAAAAGACTGTTCCTTTGCACTAGATTCTCTGCCTCCTTTTCTAGCGTTAAGAGAACCTTCCTCATCACCAGTGATCTTCCACCTTCAGCTTCCTTTGCCTCAACATTCTACCTCTGTTCTTCGGCAATGTGAGTCTCGCCTCCTTCTTTCTTCTTATCTGGACATTCATAAGATTTGTGTCCATTATTTCCACATGTGAAGCATTTTATTAATCCACCTCTGCCTCTTCCTCTTCCTCTAGTGCGAGGAAAAGTGTTGTTATCAGTAAACTGTCCTTTATGTTCAGTATATTGCCCTCTCTATGAGCTTCCACCTCTTTTAGGTTGAGGTTGAAGTTTCTTGCACTCTTCCTTAGGCTTCTGACTCCTATCTTGGACAACTATTTTTCCCCTGGGCTGACTTCTGCCTCGGCCTCTTTGGCTTTGCTTTCATCTCAGCTTCTCTTCTGCCTTCAGAGCCATCTAATAAGCATCTTTTACGGTCCAAATGATCATCATGCTCATCTCATCCTGAATGTCATATCTCAGACCATTCATATACCTGGCAACCTTCTCATCATCACTTTCGTGATGACCTTCTCTAATGTTTAGCTTGTAGAACTCTTCAGTGTACTTCTTAACTGATATCAGCTTCTGTCTCAAATTCTGCATCCTTCGAAACAGAGTGATTTGATCATCTTTAGGTATGAATTTCTCCTTCATCTTCGCGACTATTCTATCCCAACTCCTGATTTTCTACTTACCTTTGCAGCATCTGTGAGCTTATAGTTCATCCCACCACAATGCTGCATGTCCTTTCAATCTGGTGACAACATGTTTGACCTTCTTGTCTTCCTCGACATCTTCATAGTCAAAATACGTGTCTAGAGCTCTAATCTAGTCTAGAAGCTCTTCAATATCCAGGTTTCCCTCATATACTGGAATGTCCATTTTTGCCCTAGCACTCATTCTTGCAACAGCCCTAATCAGGCGTTCATTTGATGCATCTTCTGCTGCAACTTCTTCTCCTTCATGTCCATCTTCATCTTCACTTTCAGATTCACTGACATCTCCAACACCAGCTGTGCACCTCTGTTTTATTTCCACTTCCACGAGTCTGGTGCATATGTTATGCATCTCTCTTTCTATGGCTATATCAAGCACCTGCCTACCCATTTCTCTTAGCATTTCCCTCTCCTCTGGCGGATCGGGTGTATGCCTGTCTCTTCTTCTCGACAACATGGTGAATATTTCTTTTCCCTACTATAGAAAGTAAGAAATATTTATGGGCTCTGATACTGCTTGACGCAGACCCCCAACCCTCTATCAGTCCTCGGTTCAAGGTCCACTACAGGATCGTTCTAATTCCTGCCCTTGAGTCATATTGACTCTTCGATTCCTCTTCGGGGAATCCCATTCACATAAAATGGTTCTTCTCCACAGGTCCTTATGAATTGAGCCTACGCGATCAAACATGAAGCATCAAATTCCAATATCCCCCTGACCAAATAATGTGGTCATATTTCTCGTGATATCGGAACTTTGGAGTTCACGAATTCGCGATTTCTCCTTCCAAGTCTCTCAAATCTTCATCTTCCAAATTCACGATACCCAAAGTGTCGATATGGGTATGGCTCCTCCCCTTGTCAGTGCCCTCCACGCGTGACCATCGTCTAGGCTTAACACTAGCACCTCTCGCTACTCGCCGCTTCACGAGTTTCAACGTCGAGCTCCCGTGCTCTCATTTCACGAATCCCCAAGACGCAAGAAGTCAATGGAGTGTTGACTCCTTTCATTAGGTGACATGGGTCTGCCTATCTATCACCCAGGCCCACCTTGTGGTTCTACCACATGTCTCTCATGCCTATCTTTGGCACTTTGTGACTTCGTTCCCCAAGCGCTGCCTCCTTTGTATCCTGACACCCGAAATGTCGATATCCCAAAATCCTCATTACTCCCTATCGCAACTCGCGACTTCAAGACTTTCGAGACAAAAGTCTCCACTCTCTGACTGCCAAAACCCAAAATGATGATCCGCCAAAATAGTTGATGACGTCCTTTCCCCGTACTTATATCGCGTCTCACGATTTCGTGAATCCTGGAACAGATATCTCGATCTCCTATCCTCCGAAATGCCGAAATGGAAAATTTTGACTCATTATTAATGCTCGCCCCACAATGGAACTTCTCTCCATGTTGGGACTTCACGCTTCGCGATTTCGTGAATCTTGGTGCAAGGTTTTCGGTCCTTCAACTCATGAATCCCCGAAGTGAGAATTCACGAGTGATCCAATGACTCCTGTCGACTTGGATCCAATGGTTCAATCTCTCCTGAGCTTTCACTTGAAGAATACTTGCCATAACTTCCCTGCTCCTTTGCAAGATCTGACAGCTCTCGAAATTTCACAAATTCTCCATAGAGAATTCTGACCATCCAATTCCTCCTTGACAACTCCTACAAGATGAACAAGGTATTCCTTCACAGAACTTTTCCACCTACAAAACAACTTTGTTGTACTTCCTTCCAACACTTCAGGGCACTATCCCTCTTGAGCTTTTCTTCGACAAGTTCGAAGACTCTATCCCTCCTGAACTTGTTTGAAAAAAAATCTTCAAGTCCTTTAGGGATGATTCCTGTGTGCACTCCTTGCGACACTTCTTCAAATACGCTCTAGTATTTGAACCTCTTCGACTCTGTGCACTCCCTGTGACAACATTCCTTCAATAATTTCACACAGGTTATAACTATGAGACTCAATTCAGCTTGCGCACACCTTGCATGGCTCTTGTGCTTAACTTGCACTTCTGCGAGAATGAGAACAATGTTATCCCTCCTGAGCTTTCAGAGATAAAAACTCTGAACCCTTGTCAATGCACTCCTTGCGGACAAACTCCACTGCAGTCCTTGCAGGAATTTTACTCACTCAGGTTGAGAAACAATTGAAACTCATTCCTTACTCTCTCTCTCATATTTCAAACATTCAACAAGAAATCATTCATACATAGCATAACAACAAATGCATAACAGAAAGAGTAAAGTAGCTATAAGTATAGCATTCAACATACATACACAGAGAATATCACAACAGCATAAGTCTGAATCAAAGCTTCATGTATTAATTCAGGACTTTTGTACATGGGTGTTTTCAAATACAGTTCTCTGCTTCTTCTCCTCTTTGTGCTCTATGTTCGATTAATCATGCTAATGTTACAATGATACAAGATGAGGGTGTCTATAGTCGGTTTTCCCTCCTATGCTCTAAACTGTCTAATCTGCATTTAAATCTACCTACTCACATTAATTATGTATTAATGCCTAGAACTACTACAGATGAGAGTGGATCGCTCAAGATCTATTTACAATATCTAAGTGTGCTTCCTCTTAACTATTATATTAATGTTTCAAAAATATTTCAAAAAAAAAGAATGTGCGTTGGCACTTTCCAGCTATCTTCCATCCTTGCGCTTGCTTGTTGCTTGCAATGTTTGCGATGCTCCTGCATCAACCCTACATTTTATTTTAATTGATTAAATAAATAGTACAATCAATTTCCCCTTGTGAATGTAACCCTATATACATCAACATGTTTGTGCCTCTTGGGTGCATAGCAAAGTATTGTTGCGATATGATGCCTATGAAAATAAAAGAGGCTATAAAGTTAAGAAAATAAAAATAATTTTGAAAAAGAATGGGATATTGTAATAATGGCATGTTGAAGGCCCAAGAAGGATGATAGACCTTGTTTCATTAACCTCTTGTTTTTACGAATGGTTGTGTGGAATGAAATCCTCATTTGGGTGAATAAATAGCAAGGATTATTTCTTGTTGGAAGAATGAAGGTAGAAATTCCCTATAACCTGGGGAGGTTTATGTGCAAGTTGGAGAGATTTAAATATCTATGAAAGTATCATTATTGTAATGGAAAAATTGTTGGATGAAAATATTCACCTAAGAGGTGAATAGAGAATGCCTTAATCAGTTTAGAGGAGAAATACATATATCCTGAAGGCCTCGTAATCCTTATAAAATATTTGGAAGAAATCCATAAACTACTAAGTCCTAAATTTGACTGAAAACCTGGGGAAAAACCCATGTTTTGAGCTTGAAGAATTCACAACCATTGGATCGGTGCGAAAAATAGATCCTTACCTTTCATTGGAGAAGGATATGATGCCCATAGAATAAGTACTTTGAATAAACTAGAGTTGTCAATTTGTCAGAGGATTGGAGGTAGGGAGATCTAGAGCATTGTTTGGATGATGACAGTCAATGTATCCTGGAGACCTGGAGTGAAGGTAATCTTATGGGAAAGGCCCCAAGGGGAATATGGACCATTGATTAGAGTATAGGTGAGATCAATTCTGAGATGTAGATATTTGTAGGGTCTCATATATGTAAGGTTACATATATGTAAGGTTACAAGGCAAGGTGATGTCTTGATGACATCATGTTGATGAAGAATGTCTACGTACTCGAGGGTAATATGTGGCATTCTGTAATTGGTGGAAGTAACTGGTAGTGGGTCCCTATCAATCTTAGGCCTTTGGATGGTCACCTTTAATTTTTAACCATCAGATATACGGGTCAATAGATCTGGACTATCCATTAAAAATCCAGTTTCTGAGCATGTTTCAATCACTCGAAGGAAAAGCTATCCAAGGATATTCTTATTTCGATATCGTCGGAGCTTAGTAATCAGAAAAAGGGATATATTAAATTTTAGTTGTTGATCAGTGCAAGGAAAGGTTAAATCTTGGTCATTGATATGCCGAGATAGATAGATCCAAACCATTGGATATAAAGAGGTGGGGCTTTGATGGAAGGCTCTAAGAGGAGATCTAGGTCATATTTCCATGAAAAAGGAAAGATATATGAGAAATAATCTGGACTGTTGGATTTGAGGTCAGAGGGATTACTTTCAAAGTAGGACTTTTAGAGTCACTGAAATGGGTGAACTTTGAAGGAGGGACTTCGAGGACGAATGAGGGTATTCGATCCATAGAGGATGAGAAGTATTCTCAGTTGTATATCTCATGTCAGAGGATGGGGTTCATAACCCCATGGTAAACATATTTAGTGTTTTCATAATCACAGGATTAGTTTAACTAATTCCCTCCTAATCCTCAAAACTGGGAGATCGAATCTTATACCTTGTCTGAGACAACCCTAATATCTAATACCTGGTGGTGACATGTCATACGACAAGTGATCCATGTGTCAATTATATTTGGCTTAATTAGGTAAGAATATATAGGGAAATGGATTCCATTTTTTAGGTGGCGATGGTGCCACATGTCATGTAGAGATGAAACCATGTGTTAAGAGGATTTGGCACATGTAGGTGAAAATCTGAGAAAATTTGAGTCATTGGTCGAAGTTTGAAAGGTAGGTAAGGTTGTGTGGTGGTAAATAATGTCATCGACGATGAAGGTAGAAACAATGTAATGAGATTCATTGATCAGTGGAGGATCAGAGTTAATCTCCACCATAGATATCTGAAGAAACCCTTATAGGTCATAGAATGTCAATGACAATGAAGGAATCAACGATGCAATGAGGATTGTTGGATATGTGGGCCAGTGATCTGGTCCATTGATACCGACGTAATGTAATTGGAGAACACAAGAATGTAAGAGTGGGCGTTAAGTTCGATGTTTGTTAGAATCATCGACTCAACCAAAATTGTTGGATGATCACCGCGAGGACCATCAGATCTAGGAAGGGGTCTGATTAATTATGTGTCATCAGAACATTCCATAAGGAAATTTATAATCCATGCAAATGAATAATTGATGATGATGACATGAGGTCCCGTGGGATAGAAACTTTGTATTGGTGAGCCATGCGGAAAACACCATGTTGTATGACACAATTATTGAGAGGCCATGTGGAAGTGAGGTGTCCTTGGCCAATGGAGACTCGAGAACTTTGGGAGGCCATAACTTTTGACTCCAAGTCAGATTTGACAATTCTTATATTTTTTGGAAACATCTTGATGAGAAGGAGATGTTGGTGCCCTCGAGAATAGACCTCGAGATGTCTAAGAAGAAAAAAATAATTAATACCCCATCCCTTAAAATGTGCTTAAGGGGTTGGGTGTGTTACAACACCATTAAAATAGTTTTAGATAATCAACTTTGAAATATATATGGGCTATCGAAGGAGAAAAAATAAATTCAATGGTTCTTCGAAATTATCAGAGATAGTTGGAAAATAAATTCTCAAATAATCTCTAATGGTATTGGAGCCTGAACAAATGTCAACCTTAAAATAGATTCCAATGATATCGATGATAAAATAGAAATTGATAAGAAAATATCTTCCAATAACATTAGAACATCAAAATATATCATTTTACGATGACCTTTGTGTTGAAGGGAATTTCACCTATAAATGAGTAAATACCCTCATTGGTTTGATATAAACTGATCATAAACAACATGATAGATAACATACATATTTCCTCTATAAATAATCAAGTATTTCATAAGTGAATGAAGGATAGAAGGAAAAACATACATGTATTTTGATAGTTATCCAATGTATCCAATAACTCCTCACTAGATCCAGCTCCAAATATGTTATTCCACCTAGTTATCTGCATAATAATTAGACAAGGACCACCTTCCTCATACCTTTATAACATGAAAATGAAATATTTCATGATTAATATTGAATGTAGTATCTTAACCCTACTTAGATCTGTTGGATTACTGAGAGGGGGGGTGAATCAGTAATAGCGTAATTATAATCCCTATTTTTCAAATGTTATATCAATGTAGAATTATTATCCAATAATGAGAAGTAAGAAATAAACAATCACACAGATACATAGTACACTAGTGTTTTACGTGGAAACCCAAATCGGGAGAAAACCACAGAATGCTTTTTCTTATATGTATTGAAGAATAACATTCATTGGAAGCACCAACTTACTTTGTTTTCCAGCTGCAACTAGAAGGAGGCTTCAACCCCCTAGTTTCTTAGGATACAACCTGAGGGAAGCTCCAACTCCCCATTATCCAGGCTACAATCAGAAGGAGGCTACAACCCCCTATGTTTTCCGGCTACAACCGAAAGGTGGCTACAACCACCTGTCCTTGCCCCGTCCTACCATCCTGAAGTAGAAGTAGAATGATGGAACCATTGTCACACTATCACTATGAGATATACCATTGTAAACCTGTACCAATAAATATGAACCATGCATCAACCTGTACCTCAACCTGTAATAAACCTATACCATAAACAAGTGCATCAACCATGCACCAACCTGTATCAAACAACCTGTAATCAACCTGTACCATAAACAAGTGCATCCAACCATGTACCAAGTATGTACCAATCATGTGTCAACTACTCATCAACTATGACTCATTAATATGTACCAACATCATCAACTATACACCTCATGCATGTGCCAACTCATCAACTACTTGTCTCAACCATGTACTCAACATGTACCTCAAAAATACCTCATCAATTTCATCATCCAAATCTGATTTGTAGCTCTGTAATAGACCTGGTGTATATTATCACATTCCTACAAACCTTCCTTAACTTTAACAACAAGATACTCTCATTTTCATCAAACTTTTCTTTAGTCTCACATGCCTAGTTTTGGATTAGTCAACAACCCTAACTTGAATTAATCATAACTTTGAACTTGTAATGTATAAAGATATGAAACTGATACACAATGTTCTTCAGTTTGTTTTGTGAAATTCCTCTAGGTGTCACTACTTGGAACCTCTCAGAAAATGAGTTATAGCAAAAATGGCATACCTTTCTGAATTTTGGCTTATTCTAGAGAGCGACCTTCTAGAGCATGCCCCGCATGAAATGTTTGTTTAATTGATCTAAAATTGTTACATAACATACTAAAGAATGTACCCTAACCAAAACATTTTATCTCATGGAATGTTGATCTGTTACGAAGAAGTTATGACATTTTTACCCAAAACACCTGTTTTTGACTAGTTTCAGGACTAGCCACAAACCCTATTTTCCACCCAGTGTAACTCCCAAAATAAAAGAAACCACAAGATGAATTTTTTACCACAGATAGTTGGGTACGTTTTATCAATGTCATAGAAATTTCACGGTCTGAATAATTATAGAAAAAACGTTATAGATAAAATGGTGAGATGACCTGTAAATAACATACCTTAGAAAGCACCATCAAAAGAATTTATCCTTCATTGCATTTCAGCCTTCTTTTCTTCACCTTCCCTCAGAAATTCGTCTTAGATATCCTTGTTTAACTTAAAAACATATAGATATTCAATATTCTCAAGTGTGATAAAAATTAGAGAGCCTTTCCTCTTATTTATACTCTCCAAGTAGCTTCCTTAAAAACATCTTCTAGGTCACTTGGCCCACTTTCCTTATTTTAGGGTTATCCCACTTCTAATTTCTCCATTAAATTTATTATTGAAATAATTTATTTTGTATTCAATTTGAATTATAATACAATTATCACTTAACTTTATTATTTAACTTTTAAAATCTCTTAAACCACTTTGTCTACTTTGACCTTTTGGGGCTTCTAGATGACATATGAGGGTCCTCCAACTTCGTAAGGCCGTAACTCTCAAACCGGGAGGAGTTATGTGACATTCCACATACCACCAGAAATGGAATGACATGTACTATACAACTAGAATAGTATTACCTTCAAATATAGCAAAAATCATACCATTATCCATCAAACAAACTTGAGTCCATTACCCAAACCTGGGTTCTCCAACTTCACATGATCATAACTCTCTAACCATGAGGAGTTATGTGATGTTCTACATACCACCGAAAATGGAATGACAAGAACTATACATCTAGGATAGTTTTCCTAACAAATTCACTTTCCTTCATCTCATTATTCCACAATTAAGCATAGGTTCTCTTACTCTGCAAAGCGTCTTTCCATGAGGGATTTCACCATAAGGGGACCACTTTGGAGTTCATCCATATTTACTTCTTATCAACCATGAAAAAACAATAATGAGTCATATTTACATCAAACAATACTGGGTCCATTATCCAAACCTTTTTGCTACAGGAGTTTCTTCAAGGGTTGACATCAATGAAAACCAACCTTAATCAATAATCTCCCCCTTTGGCATTGATGGAAACACTCTGATGCAATACTGAAATCATATCACTCATGCTCCCCCTAGAACCATGCCTCTATCCTCTACATATGATAAATCTCTCCCTGTTTGTCATCAATGGCAAAGGTATCTTTCCATCCAGGGTTGCACCCCCTGACTAAACTTTCCTCTTATTGTGCTTCCTCATGTACATCTAATACATATAAGATAAGCATTCAAAAAGAATTCAAAAAGAATTAATTTTGGAGTAGAAATAACTCCAAGTCTTTGGCGAATATATTCAAAGGCTTCCCGTGGAAGTGGTTTTGTAAAGATGTCTGCCACTTGTTCTTTTGTGCCCACATACTCAACTCTGATGTTCCTTTTTGCAACCTGTTCCCATAGAAAGTGATACTTGATTGGAATGTGCTTCGTCTTGGAGTGCATCGCCAGGACTTTTGAGATATTGATGGCACTTGTATTATCAAAATGTATTGGAATGGGCTCATCATACTCAACCTGTATATCTGTCAAAGTGTGTTTCATCCAAAGAACCTATATATAACATGTTGTTGCAGCAATATAATTTGCCTCAACTGTAGATAGAGATATTGAAGTTTATTTCGTTCTTAGCCATGATACCAAACACTCACCTAAGTAGAACGTTGCTCCACTGGTGCTTCATTGGTAATCAATACAACTTGCTCAATCTGCATCTGTGTAGGCAATAAGTGATATATCTTTTCCATTTGGATACCATAATCCAAACTTTTTTGTTCCTTTGAGATATCTGAACATCCTCTTTACTGCTAGTACATGTGATTCCTTTGGTGCTTCTTGAAATTGTGCCACTTTTCAAACTGCCTGCATTACATCTGGTCTATATGTTGTCATATATAGTAGGTTGTGAATCATTGACCTACATTGCCTCTGATTTGTAGACTTCGAATCATCATCTTTTCTCAACTTACAACTGATTTTCATGGGAGTGATAACTGGTTTGCAATATTCCATTCCGAACCTCTTTAGCATTTCTGTGATATACCTCATTATGCATGTCTTTTGCAAATTTCTGGCTTAATCTGTCATCATCACTACCAAAAATAATATCATCAACATAAACTTTACTTAATAAAATATTACCTTGACTTACCTTGATGTAGAGGTTGTTGTATGTACTTCCTTTTCTGAACCCTGCCTGTTGCAGATACTTATCCAGTCTAGAGTACCATTCTCTAGGAGCCTATTTTAGACCATACAAGGCCTTCTTTAATTTACACACATAGTCTATGTTCTATGACAACTAAAATCTTTCTGGTTGTTCAAAGTAGAGTTCTTCTTCAAGTTTCCTATTCAAAAAAGTTGATTTTATGTCCATCTGATATACTTTAACATTTTTGGAGCATGCATAAGATAAAATCAAATAGATTGCTTCCATTTTGGCAATAGGGGAAAATGTCTCTTCAAAGTCAATTCCTTCAATCTATCCATATCATTTACATACCAATCTATATTTGTTCCTTGTAACCTGTCCATCTTCATTCAATTTATTCCTGAAAACCCATTTTGTGCCAATCACATTCTTATTCTTTGGTCTTGGAACCAATTCCCAAGTGTTATTTTTCTCTATTTGATTCAATTCTTCATCCATGGCCTTATTCCAAAATTCATCCTTGTTGGCTTCTTCAAAACACTTTGGTTCAATTGTAGATAAGAGTGCTAGGTGTGTTTTTTTCTGGTGAATGAATTTTTCTTCTAGTCTAAACTCCTGCATATTTGTTTCCAATAATCTGATCTGAAGGATCATTCTTCTGTACTCGTTTGCTAGGTGTCTTTGGAGATGCTTGTTGAACTTTCTCTTTTACTTCTACCAGATTCTCTTCATCTTCATCTTCCTCTTCTACTTCTTTTTCATCGTCTTCTTCGAAAAGTTGTTCCATTGATTTGTTTTCTTCTTCCTTTGATTCTGGTCTGCCTATTTTATCAATTGTTAGATTTATTCTTTCCACAACTTTGTTTAATATTAAATTGTAACACTTGTATTCTTTCCTTGTACTTGAGTAACCAACAAGTATTCCTTTGTTCACACGAGAGTCAAACTTTTCCATTCTGCCATCTTCTCTTTTGATGTAGCATTTGCTTCCAAAAAATCTGAAGTGCTTCACATTTGTTGGTATTCCTTTCCATAGCTCGTAGGGATTTTTATCAGTGTTGTTTCTAAGAATTACTCTATTTTGAATGTGAAATGTTGTATGCACTACCTGTGTCCAAAAAATATCTGTCAACTTTGAATCCATTATCATTTTCGAGCCATTTCTTGTATTGTCTTGTTCTTTCTTTCAACAACTCCATTCTGTTGAGGTGTCCTAGCGACGAAGAATTGCCTTTTTATTCCATGATTGTTGTAGTAGTCCATAAATTCCTTTGAGGTGAATTCTCCTCCATTATCTGATCTTAAGAATTTGATTCTTGAATCCATCTCATTTTCAACCATTTCCTTATAGATCTTGAAATTTTCAAAAGCTTCTGGCTTTTTCTTGAGAAAGAAAACTGCAGTCACTCTTGTATAATCATCAACTAATAACATAAAGTATCTCTCACCTTTTAAGCCTTTTGTTGTAGTTAGTCTAGCTAGATCAGTATGCACAATTTCTAGTGGTTTTGTTGTTGAATATTCCTTTTATTTGAACCTAGTCTTTGTTTGCTTTCCTTGTTGGAAATGCTTGCATAAAGTGTTGGTTGGTTTCGTGATCTGGGGCATTTCTCTAACTGCTTCTCTTTTTCTGAATTTGACAAGGTTACCAAATGCATGTGACCCATTCTTCTGTGCCATAGCCAACTTTCATCTTCCTTTCCTAGACAACACTTTTCATTTCCAATTTCTCTTAACACATATATGTTGCTTGAAGTTCTTGCAGCTGTAGCGACCAATTTACCTGAACCTTCTTTTCTTATCTCACACTTTTGTGAATCAAAAGTAGCTTTATGACCTTGGTCACACATTTGACTCACACTTAAAATATTATGTTTCATATCTTCTACTAGTAGAACATTTTCTACCTTTTCAGTCTTGTTCCCAATTCGGACTGTGCCTTTTCCAATGATTTTGGTTGAATGATCATTTACGAAGGAGACTGATCCATCTCTTTCCTTTCGTAATGTAAGAAAATGGTCTCTATCGCCTGTCATGTGTTTTGAACATCCGTTGTCAACATACCAACCATGTTTCTTTTGTTTATCTTGTAGAGTGACTTTGCATTCTTCATTGCTATACTGATCTTTCTTTCTTATCCATGTCATTTTCTGAGATTCTTGTTTGTGACTATGTTGAGGTTCTTTAGGAGGGACTGTTATTCTACAATTTTTGGCCATGTGTGAAAAATTGTTACATTTGTAACATTCCACTTCAGTGCTCAAAGAATCAAACCTGTTGTAAATTATTCTATGTGTTTCACTAGGTAGTCTTGAATAACCCCTTTGTGTATGGCTCTCAAAGTAGTTATTGTTCTTGTTGTTAGCTTTGCAATTTACAGCTTTATGTCCAAAATTATTACATGCATAACATAAACCAAAAAATATAGTTTGATACCTGGTAGTTGAAGATGTTCTGAAAGGAGGTGCTCTTATGAATCCTTCTTCTTCTTGAGGCCTATCTATCTGTTGTTGATTCTGAAATATGAATCTTCGTGGTGGAGGAGTGTCCCTGTAATATTCCTTGTATATCTTTTTATCCCCTTTGATTGTTTCTGCATAGATTTTTGGATTTGTTTCTTTCTCTGTTGTTTTGGAGCTTGATCCCTTATTTGTCTGATTGTATCCAAGTCCAGACTTGTCAAGATGAGATTTTTGACTACTAATAATGTCATGCAAAACTTTTGAGTTATTCTGCATATTTTTCTTTTGAATATCCTTTCTTAGTGTGACAATCTCTGCTTCTAGGTTTACAATGATCCCGTCCTTTCCTTATAGCTATTCTTTGAGTGCTTCTTCAATTATTTTATCTTCTTCTATTTGAACCTTTAATTTTGTGATCATTTGTTCTAGTTCTTGAGTGTCTTTTTTCTTATCTAGTTCTGCTTGTAGTTTCTTGCTTTTCTCCTTTTCTCTTTTGATAACTTCTATGGCACTCATTAATTTTTCTCGGAAGTCAACTTCTGCCTCTTCAATTTCTTCTTCACATTATTATTTGGAGTCTTCTTTATCAAAGTCTTCTACTTCCATGAATAGAACTCTCACCGTTTCACTGTCACTGACTTCATCTTAATCTGATGATGAGATGTCTTCTTTGGTGCAAAAGAATTTCTTGAAAAGCTTCTTTGTAGTTCTTTTACCTTTATATGTTTGTCTGCCTTTTGAGTAACCTTCATCATTTCTCTTTTTCTTATGAGGACATTTGTCAGAAAAATGACCAATACCATCACAATTAAAATAAATTAAAGGAATCTTACCTCTATACCTACCACTAGTTCCCTTGTTCAGTCTTTTGATGAAGTTGGCCCCTTCTTCATCATCTTCCGAGACTTGGTTGTTGTTGCTATATTCTTCTTGTTCCTTTTTCTTTTTCTTTTATCTTTTGGAAGCTTTGAAGGTTACTTCTTTTACATCTGGATTTTCCTGTTCAATTCTCATCTCATATGCTGTAAAGATTCCATGCAGTTCGTCCATGCTTATTGAGTTTAGATCCGATCTTTCTTCTAGTGTTGATATCTTAGGGTTGAATCTCATGCGAAGAGATATTAGTAACTTTTGAAAAGTTACAGATTATTTGATTTCTTCTCCCAATCCTATGATTGCATTCACCGTTTCATCGACTCGTAAGAAGTAGGCTGTGATATCTTCCTTCATTTTTAGTTGTTTGATGTTTGCACTGACCTGTGTAAGTTTGAATCTTTTCTACTTTGACTTTTGAATCTCCTTCATAAATGTTTCAAAGCTTGTCCCAAATCTCTTTAGCAGATTTACAATGTGTAACTTTAGTGAATACCGTATCACTGAAACCATTCAAAAGTGCATTTTTGGCTTTGGAATTATTCTCACCAAGTTTCACTTCTTTGTCATTTGTTGGTAGAACTGTTGGTGTTGTGTATCGATCTACAATTGATTGCCAAACTTGAAATCCCTATGCATGTATATATGTCTTCATCCTTATGCTCCAAAAAGCATACTGTCCATCAAACTGTGGTATTCCATTTTTATATGAGTTGGTACTCTCCATGATCTACCT
The DNA here is from genome assembly GCA_032191745.1 of Picea mariana. Classification (NCBI taxonomy): domain Eukaryota; kingdom Viridiplantae; phylum Streptophyta; class Pinopsida; order Pinales; family Pinaceae; genus Picea; species Picea mariana. Next base: position 60,819 of record JASDQU010102800.1, read on the forward strand.
TTCAATGGTTAAACTGATTTATGAAGGAACCTGCTCTGATACCAATTGTTGGATTACTAACAGGGGGGGTGAATCGGTAATAGCATAATTATAATCATTTTTCTTCAAATGTAATATCAACGTAGAATTATTATCCAATGATGAGAAGTAAGAAATAAACAATCACACACATACAGAGTACACCAGTGTTTTACGTGGAAACCCAAATCGAGAGAAAACCACAGAATGCTTTTTATTATATGTCTTGTAGAATAAAATTCATTAGAAGCACCAACTTCCTTTGTTTTCTAAATGCAACTGGAAGGAGGCTCCAACCCCCTAGTTTCTTAGGCTACAACTTGAGTGAAGCTCCAACTCCCCAATTTTCTATCTACAACCAGAAGGAGGCTACAACCCCCTATGTTCTTTGGCTACAACCGAAAGGTGGCTACAACCACCTTTCCTTGCCCCATCCTGCCAACCTAAAGTAGAAGTAGAATGATGGAACCACTGTCACACTATCACTGTGAGATATACCACTGTAAACCTGTACCAATAAATCTAAATTGTGCATCAACCTGTACCATAAACAAGTGCATCAACCATGCACCAACCTGTACCAAACAACCTGTAATCAACCTGTACCATAAACAAGTGCATCCATCCATGTACTAAGTATGTACCAATCATGTTTCAACTACTCATCAACTATGACTCATTAATATGTACCAACATCATCAACTATACACCTCATGTATGTGTCAATTCATCAACTACTTGTCTCAACCATGTACTCAACATGTACCTCAAAAATCCCTCATCAATTTCATCATCCAATTCTGATTTGTAGCTCTGTAATAGACCTGGTTTATATTATCACATTCCTATAAACCTTCCTTAACTTTAACAGCAAGAGACTAGCATTTTCATCAAACTTTTCTTTAGTCTCACATGCCTAGTTTTGGATTAGTCAACAACCCTCAATTGAATTAATCATAACTTTGAACCTATAATGTATAAATATATGAAACTGATACACAATGTTCTTCAGTGTTTTTTATGCAATTCCTCCATGTTTCACTACTTGGAACCTCTCATAAAAGGAGTTATAGCAAAAATGGCATACCTTTTTGAATTTTGGCTTATTCTAGAGAGACCTTGTAGAGCATGCCCCACATGAAATATTAGTTTAATTGATATGAACCTATTACAAAATATAATAAATATTGTACACTAAGCAAAACATTTGGTCTCACTGAATTTGGATCTATTATGAAGAAGTTATAATGTTTTTATCGAAAACACCTATTTTTGACTAGTTTCAAGACTAGCTGCAAACCCTATTTTCCATAGAGTGTAACTCCCAAAATGCAACGGCCAAAAAGTTGAATTTTTTACCAAAAATAATTGGGTGTGTTTTCTCAATGGCATTCATGGTCTGAATCATTATAGAAAAAATGGTGAGATGACCTGTAAATAACATACCTTAGAAAGCACCATCAAAAGAATTTATCCTTCCTTGCATTTCGGCCTTCTTTTCTTCACCTTCCCTCAGAAATTTGGCTTAGATATCCTTGGTTAAATCAGAAACCTATAGATATTCAATATTCTCAAGTGTGATTAAAATGAGACAGCCTTGCCTCTTATTTATACTCTCCAAGTAGCTTCCTTAAAAACATCTTCTAGTTCACTTGGCCCACTTTCCTTATTTTAGGGTTAACACACTTCTAATTTCTCCATTAAATATATTATTGAAATAATTTATTTTGTATTCACTTTAAATTATAATACACTCATCAGTTCACTTTATTATTTACCTTTTAAAATCTCTTAAACCTCTTTGACCTTTTGGGGCTTCTAGATGACATATGAGGGTCCTCCAACTTCGTAAGGCCATAACTCTCAAACCGTGAGGAGTTATGTGAAATTCCACATACCACCAGAAATGTAATGACATGTACTATCCATATTGAATAGTATTACCTTAAAATATATCAAAAATCATAATGTTATCCATAAAACAAACTTGGGTCCATTACCCAAACCCGGGTTCTCCAACTTCACATGGTCATAACTCTCTAACCATGAGGAGTTATGCGACGTTCTACATACCACTAGAAATGGCATGACAAGAACTATCCATATAGGATAGTTTCCCTGACAAATTCATTGTCCTTCATCTCATTATTCCACAATTAAGCATGGTTTCTCTTACTCTGCAAAGCGTCTTCCCGTGAGGGCTTTCACCATAAGGGGACCACTTTCAATTTCATACATATTTACTTCTTATCAACCATGAAAAAATAATAATGATTCATATTTAAATCAATCAATCTTGGGTCCATTATCCAAACCTTTATGCTACAGGGATTTCTTCAAGGGTTGACATCAATGACAACTAGCCTTAATCAACAAGATCAACAAAATCTAATTCAAGATATAATATAGATCATGAACATATAGATTTTGGAGGGGGAAAAAATTAGATATATATTGATAAAATGAAAAAGATTACAAAAATTATTATTTACTTTGAGATTTGTTGTTCTATTCTAGATCCAAGATATGAAACCCTTCTTGTTATCCACAAGCTCACCTAGTTGAACAAGAATAATCATGGACTATATCATGAAAAGATACTATAATGTAGTCTCTAATCACACTAGTGTTGATTCCCAACACTCAACATTTATGGAAAAAAATAGGCCAAATATTCTTTCTCTAATTGGATTCTAATGCTCAAGAGGTTTCTAAACTAACCTCATAACCTAGATTTGGTTCCTTATTATATATTATTTGAGGATATAAGAATAGGATTCATTACATGTGAATTGGGTGGAGCCAAGTCATCCACAAGTTACATGCCCCAATTATGAGCTTATGCCAACCCATTGCTCATTGATATCCTCGTAACTCTCAAATTCTTGAAGGTATAAGGGGTGGCCATGGATTTTGTATAGGAAACGTGTGACTAGGCATGCCTTATGTATGATGATCCCAAAGACAAATTCTCTTTTACTTGTACAAATCATGCCCAGGACTTTTTCTAAATTTTTATAAGAAATTTACGTAGTACAAATTCAATTTCATCTTTAATACATCTAATAACATCCTTTCAAGGAATATGGTGGAAAATACAAGTATAAAATATTCTCCTTAGTGTATTAGGTCAAAAGAGAAAGAAATGGATGAAATACATTAAAATGTTAACTTTTTTGAGTGGACTGAGGAGGAGTGATGAGATCAATGAACCAAGAATTAATTGCAATCAAGAAATCAACCAAACAAATATAGATCATCCACAAGGTAGGAATACCTATGCTTGGATATATGAATAAGCATGGTTTCCAAAAAAACACATTATGGATCTATGAAAGGAAAGGAAATACCATGGTGATTAAAAGTACACGATGGATCCATGTCATATAAAATACCATAGCCATGAGAAAATACAATGTGCATCTATGTCATAGTATACATCAAGAAGACATTTAGCATGAATGAGAGTGTTATTCAATCTTCAAAGTGATTTATCAATAAGTGATATATCCTTTCACAACTTGGAAAGGTAACATTGATAAGAGATTACCCTAAACCAATGTATTCAATCCAAACCCATAAGAATATGAATCTAAGTCATGTGAATGATGAGATGATGTCGAGAATGGTATAAATCATATGATTACCAATCATTGATGAAAACCATTAAAAAACATAAGGGGAAAAACAATAATGAAAATATACCCCAAAGTACATAGTACAATCTAGCAAGTGTGAATAAAGGATTTGAGGTTGAACACTCATAGAGTCAATCAATCAGGGTCCAATTATGTAAATTCATTGTTAATCGCGAGGAAGCTTGGAATTGATGTTTGCATGTCTCAAGGTGCTATATGGTTTTTGGATCCACTTCCTAGTTAATGAGTTGGCATAGATAGGAAAATATGTATTGAATAACCTTAATGTATTCCACATTAGTCAACATAAAATAATAACCGAGATATTTATGAAGAGAGAAATCATCAAGTACAAATTAACATAGGGATGACAAATTTGAAAGGTAAAAAAGATTGCAAAATGGATGACTCAGAATCAACTCCCATTGAACACATAGCAATACACAATAAGGAATTAGGAAACACTAACTGAAAAAGACCATTGACATAGCACAATAACGTAGGAGGAATTAAATCATTGTCCATGGTGATTGGAAGATTAACCAGTTGCAAGAGTAGATAACTCATAATCATAGTATAACGCCTAAGGAAAGATAAATCCAAAACTTTAATATAATGATTCAAAGAAGTTCCATGTTCAATGGAAATAATAACTAATGGATACCACTCAAACTAAATAAATATTGAAGTTCTCCGCCCATATTTTTTTTTTGATAATTTTTTACTTTTTTGTGAGTTTTCATATTTTTATGGGCATGAAATTGATATAAAAGTGTGCTAAATTGGATAAAATGAGTGGTTCAATGGAATGAAACTACATTACAAGTCCATGGAATATATCTATGAAAAACAAATGAAACAAATGTGTTGGGCAACTGATATCCACTCATAATTGTTTGCTCCGGGGACAAAGGACTCAAAATAAAAGAAAATTGATGCAAAAGGAAATAGGTCAAGAGTTACTATAGTGGAAATAAGAAGGATCAATAAAATGACATAATAGTAGTACACCAACATGCAAACATCAATAATAACATGAAAGTGTAAAGAAATGAAAAAAAATGAGAACCCCTCAAAGATATGGCCAGAAAAATATTAAAGGAGAAGAATGAGGTCTCAACTTTTAAGTCATGGAGGGCTAAATATGGCCTCCCAAACCCACTAAAAGCATAACATGGGTTCCAAAAAACAAAGGGAATTATATTTAGGGAATCCATGAAGGGTAGGCATTACCATACAAGTTACATCATGCAATAGAGAGGAGGGATAATGTCTCAACCTGGAAAGTTCGAACCTAAGGCATAATATAGGAAAAGGGATGGTTAATAATGTAAGATCAAAATGTAAGGAAAAAAATATCATTGTATGACAAATGTTGGTAATGAATTTTGGATTCATGTTACATGCATTTAGGATGGAGTTTCACAGAAATCATAAGTATGTAGGAGCTGTGCAGGAGAAGAAGAAAAAAGACAAGGAAGAAGAGGAGTGTGTAGAAAAGGCACATGAAAGAGTGGAGTGCACAACAAAGGAACATGCAGAAGTGAAATGCACATTAAGAACATAATAAGCAGAGAACAAATAAATCAAGAGAAGAAAGAGGGAAAAAAATAAGGATAACAGTTCGATGTGCCAAGAGGCAAAAGACGTGCAAAAGTAGGAGTAACAATAGTCAGAGTGCAAAAGAAGCGTGTAGATGTAAAATCAAGAAAAGAAAGCCCGAAAAACAAGTCAACATGAGTTTTCATGAGGTAGATTGGATTGTAATTGGGTTTTTGGGATATGTAAAGTAGGTTTTTGAGCCCTATAATTTATGTATAAATATGTAATGGGTTGGGAAGATTATGAGTTTTTCTCTCCTATTGATTCGATCAAGTTGAAGTTCTACGTTCTATGTTTAGAGTATAGTTTTCTAAGGAGAGTGAGAGAATAAAAAAGGGAAAGAGTATATGTATGAGTGGAGAAAGAGAGTTTTAGAGAGAGGCTTGCACTAAAGAGCGACTAGGAAATATGGAGAGACAAATATCGTGATATATCTATTGCAAGAATAGTTCCCATCTTGAGATGATTACAAAAGTAATAATGAAGAATCCATTTATTATGGACATAACCCAAAGTTGGGTGAACCACGTTAACTATCATTTTTTCTTTTAGTTTATGTGATTGTTCATGCATATTCTCCTTATGCATGGTTAGATTATATTTGTTCCTTATATGAGCATTGTGAAATAGTATGAATGTTACAATAAATAGTTTATGCTATAGCATAATGATAATAGATGTTGAATTCACTAAGTAACCAAGGAAGGAAAAATACAAAGTAATGTGCATATAACAAATAAGTAATAATTATTAGGATGATCAACTCCCATTCCCTCACTACTGCAGAAACTTGGTTCCTGCAGCCCAAATAGATGCCTCATGTGAGACTTCACTTGCATGTAGGTGATGTCGAAAGGGCTGGTGTCTGAAGGGTTTTGTTGGTTAATATAACTTGAACCTAGGGTATTACAATCATGTGCCAAGAGGATCTTGGTGATCAGGTAGAGAACTTCATTGATTTCAAAAAAAGACTTTGACTGGATTTTTGGGATGGTTGGGCATGAGGACAAGAGACAAACTATAGAAGGGATGAATCAAGTTGGGTAAAAATTCCCTTGGACAATAGAACGACAAAATATGAGACTCATGCAGCATGACACTGACATAAGTTCACGATGCAAGAGGCAACACAAACTCTCCATATGTTTGGAAGAATAACCAAATGGAGGAGGACACAACTCTATGTTATGAGAACAGATCCCTAAGGTCATATTAAATCCCAAATCTTGACGAACAAACAATAGGATGTGCTTTGTCCAAGGGCGACTCATTGTGCTGCCATACAAAGAAAAAACTTTTCCCATCCTCTTTTTGGGGTATATTTGATGTTTTTGTCTTTTTCAATATTTTGAAAGATTGAAAAGGAATAAGAATTCTATGTTACAAAGGAGGAATGAGTGTCGCAAACATATTAGTTCCAAGTGCGAGGAACTACTCAGAGAAAGGAAACATGTGTAGGAAAAGGACACTCGGGAAAAATCCTCCATGGGTGAAGGTGTCAAGATGCAAAGGAAAAGTGCTACAAGGATTGCGTATAAGGCATGCTTCAAAGGTTCAATTGAGAGCAACATGGAGCCGGCATTAGGCCAAAGATGTAGAAATGAAACTGTGATTAGCTAGACACGATGAAACCCCCTTCAATGTATTTTTTACAAGCCCAGAGAAGGTAAGCTCAGTGGTTTTTCATTTTTAGAGAGTCTGAAAAAGCATAAAAGAAGACTCCACTGGGTTACCTTTTTCGAAAGTAATATGGTAGGCTCGAAAAAGGGGTAAATTAGCACCGAAAATATGTCTATTCAAAACCATTTTAATGATTGTGACAAAGACAAGATCACTCGGAAATGTTTTCAATTTTAAGGAGTCTGAAAAGAGCTTAACTATGGACTCGCTTCCCTTTTCTAAATTTAGTCTCCTTAGCCTGAAAAAGGTGAAATTTACTGAGGAGAACTCTCTCGATGAGATGAATCTCCTGAGGTGTACCTTTTTCCTCCTTAATCTACAGGCCAAAAAAAGGGGTAAACTCATGCCAGTAGATGTTTTTCTGAACCAATTAACGAGTGTGAAAGAACAAGGTCACTTGACGATCTTTTCAATTTTAAGGAGTCTGAAAAGAGCTTAACTATGGACTCTGTAATGGATGTTCTTCTGGACCAGTTTAACGAGTGTGAAAAACAAGCTCACTTGGCAATCTTTTCACTTTTAGGGAGTCCGAAAAGAACTTAAATATGGACTCTGTGGGGGTTCCTTTTTCATAAATTTAGTCCCTTAGGCCCGAAAAAGGGTTAAACTTATACCTGAGAATACTCTTCTAGCGAACTGAAGTTCCTAGAGTATACCTTTATTCGTACAATTGGCCATTTGGACCGAAAAAGGGGTAAACTACCGTCCGACAGACATGCCTTCAAGTTTTAGTTTGGCAAACGTGAAGAAAAACAATATTGCTCAACAATATTTTCATGTTTATAGAGTCTGAAAAGGGATTAAAGAATACTCTAGGGGGATATGACTCATGTATGAAACTGGTTCAGGTAGAGCCCACTTCTAGGCTTAGACCAAGAGTCTCTTTGATATTCAACTTGGAAAGTCTCCCAAGAGGGAAGAAAACACAAACCACAATGTAAGTCCCCTCACGGTATAGAAACCATAGTCATGGATTCAAGGATAGCCTCATCTGAAGGCAGTTCAAAATCCAAGAAATCACGCAAACGAGGGTTGAAAGTCCCAAAGGGTGAAGTAAACTAACCATATTCCATATGACGATAGAGGCTCTGGCCAAGACTGGAAGAGTCTATTAGCGAAGAATCACAAGCATGAGGGCTTGAGGATCTACAAACAATGAGATCAGACTCAGAAGGAGACTCAAGATCACTTAGACCTAGTGGGGGGAGCAAGGGATTCCATGCCCCCATTGGATAAACCAATGGGTCAATTGGTGAGACCAATTCTGGAGAAGGAAAACATGATTGCACAGGTTACTTCTCAAAATAAATTGAACACCGAGGATAAGATGCCACATAATTAACCCATGGCGGGGTAGAGTCTTCACGAACACTAGGAACATATAAAGGGGTATCCTGAACTAATGCCGAATTAGGATGGTGATTATCAGATGTCATCTGGTCGATAGTGACAATGCTTCCATTATGAGGTAAATGCATCACCCAGAAGAGCGTAGACACCACAACGTTCATAGCATATACATAATCATGCCCGAGAAGAATATTGAAATCTAGCGAGCCTTGCACCACTACAACATCGACAATGACAATCTTCCAACCTAATGAGATACGCAACTGAGGAAGAATCCCCAAATATTCACTAGGACGTCTTTCAAAATCCAATAGCCCATGCGAAGCAGACACAAGCTCGGGAGATCCCAAGACTTTCCAAACCGAGGAGGATAAAATACTTGCAGAGGCTCCTTCATCCATGATACATTGATAAAAAAAATTGAATTAACTTCAACCCTTATTTGAAAAGGTGTAGAAGAAGGAAGACGAGGCTCAACAAGATCATTCCAATCAAAGGAAACCATATTAGGGCTTGGAGGGGTGGTGCTCAGAATGATCGGAATGCCTCATTGTTATGAAAGTACTGAACAAGAAATGCTAAAAACAGAGTTGGTAGACACATCACTCTCCAAGAGAAGAGTGGGATTAGCTGAATACTGCATTGGCGTGACCACTTTGGTAGACTCAACACTCTTCAAGAGAAAAGTGGGATCAGTCAAAGACTGCGTCGGTGTGACCACTTTATCAACCAATGGCTGAATAGGTTGTGAGACTACATGGTCAAAAGGCACCTCACCCCCCAAAACAGAAGTGGGATCAAATGATGACTGCATTGGCATGCCCACTTTCTCAACCAATGGTTGAATAGACTGTGAGGAAACCTCAAAAGACTTGGAATCAGAAGAGATTGTAGACAAGGACCACAATCTTTGTACCTTTAGAATTTCAGGGCACATATGAGTAAGGTGATCTCCCGTGCAAAGCTTACAAGGGAACTTAGGCTTATGTCCTATCCATCTAGGTTTCTCAACAGAATCAATGCCCCCAGCATGAATAGTAGTGGCTGGTTTCACATCTCCAACATGACTTGCAGAGGTTGGTGATGGGTCGATAACATGACTTGTAGAGGCTACATACCTATTTCCAGTGTGACTAGCAGTGACTGGAGTACTTTTTCCCCCAACATGACTTGCAGAGGCTGGGTGCTTGCCCCTAGCATGACTTGCAGAGGCTAGGTTCTAGTCTTCAACATGACTTGTAGAGGTCAATCACCTATCTCCAGCGTGACTCACAAAGGTTGGTGATTTCTTCTTCCTATTCTTCCTCTTTCTACTTCATTTAGAATGACGATTACTAGTAACTGTACTTTCACCAGAGGCGGAAGAAGGAGGAGGAGAACAATTTTTTGATGAAGGAACATCAACATGATGCCCATGACATAAGGCACTTAACTGATAAGCGTCAAGAGAACTTGATAAATTTGGAATGGTACCCAACCAAACCGTTAATCCCGCATTCATCCCAGGAATATACAAAGTAGCCATCAAAGGGACACCAATGTTTTTGAAGAAAGGAAAAGCACAAGAATCCCCTTGTGAAGGGGTTCCCTGGTTGGTATCATCGGTACCTTTAGCCATGAATATCTTATGCATAGGCTCTCCCTTTGCGGGATCATTCAAGTCCGTAAAAGTCTCACACACTCACTCTGGCGAACCAGTGTTATCAAAACAACGCCTATAAAGAGGTGGCTCCACGTTTCTAAGTGGAAGACCCAAAAATTTCTCATGACCGATGGAGTAGGCGGTCTACCACCCTAGGTCAGAGATAGAAAGAAATGACTGACTAACTCACTATGAAAAACTAGGGAGCACAGAGCACACACTAGAAAAACTCCTAAAGGAAAATCAAGCAGACCACTATCTAGTAGGAAGAGCAATTATGCCAGCCAACACTAGAGAAACTTACCGGTGCAAGTGAAACTCGAACAAAGAAGCACCCTCTAGGTATACTCTGCAAATCATGGCCCAACGTCTTCCCTACGTACTATGGTATACCCCCACATTCACCTGTGTAAGTCCCTAAAATCAAAGGAAACTAGGTTGCCAGCTCGTGAACAATTACCAGGCGGGTACAATCGATAGTCGGGTGGACCGTAATGAGCATGGTATCAAGCCTGAAACCTATCAAGGGTATCAAAAACAAGTGTTTTGGAAGATGATTGAGGACCTCGAAAGGATTCGAGACCCAAGAAGCTCCGTGAAAAATGCGATCAACGGAATCCCAAGACAAGTTCTCTATATGCGTTCCCCACTACGCTTGGTCCAGCTTTGGAGGGGTTATCTCTACTACCTTTCCACACGCAACCTCGTGTTTAGCCCCTGTGTTAGAGGGGGGTCCCAGATAATTTCCACATTACTGGACTTCTACACTCCCTAGCATAGACTCACATGTTTTTTTTATATCCTTGAAGAGTTTCCTCTCCAACCTAAATCAAGGCTCTAGCCTAGTCTAGTTGAAGGACCCTACAAACATGAAGTCTAATTAATTTTAGTTAAGCGTTCTTTTTACTATCTTGATTTATTCAAAAAGGGTGCGACAGTGCAACTGATGTTGTTAAGACTCTTGCAAAAAAAGAAACTTATAAGAACACTATCAAATAATGATTATCTTTCTTATTTCTATTCTGAAATGCTTTTAAAATTAGAAGAAAACACAACGCTATGCTAATTTCTTTTTCTTTTTCAAATAACAATGCAAAGAAGATGCCAAGAAAGAAAAAGACCTAATAAGCTAAATTTTTTGTTTAATATTTTCTTCCAATCAAAGCAAAGGTAGCAAAATATTCTAAAATAAACTGATGAATACATGATGAAACTCATTTTTCTTAAAATTTCAAGCTAAAAAATAAGTTTAAAAAGCTAGAAAACACAAAAAATGTTTTTTTTTTTTCAAGAAAAACAAATTGACGTCAAACCTAGGCTTAAATACTGTAACTACATAGACTAGTACTAAATCAAGAAACCCTTGAGAAGTCAAAATTCAATCAGGGAAGAGGATGACGGCCTCTTCTTAAGAAAAAGGCTTCCTGACACAGGCACGCTACTGACACTTAAGAATCCTACGTATGTACACAAGTTGTCCAAAGGTAGGGCATGTATGTACATAGGCACACCCACTATAGGTCACATATACCTCTGTAACTTCTCAAAAGAAAAGAAACAGTCAAAGCTGACAAGGCAGGGAGTACTGGTATGGCAGACCATAATCCCTTGAAGACTTGGCAACTTATAGAGAACTCAAATAGGTAATTAAACCAATTAAAACACCCCAAAATATCCCCTAAAAACCCTAGAGGCTCCCCAGTATGGTCACCAATTCTTCTATAGTGGGAAAACACCCCTACGGACTACACTAGGGTTCTAAAGTGAAGGCATAGCTAACCATCTAAAGTCTCCTACTTTTAACCACTATCTCGACAACACCTCATATTCATATATAAAGTACAAAGTATAGGGATCAGGTATTCTTACCTTAAACCCTGCATCTGGTGTCGATCCCAATGCGTTCGGTTGCTTCTCAACTACAAATATCCTCCCAAGGTTGACCTACATTCACCAAAAGACAAACAAGAAATTGTGAACAAGAATTCTATATATGGATTAATGGGTTAGATGTCATAACAAAATGTAAATCATACATAGAGAAAAAACACGTCATATGGCGGGATGACAAAAGTACTTCTTTATATTAATCTCATAATGTCATTTACAAAATGAGATCGGTGACTGATCCTCGAACCCATTCCTAGGCTCCTCTTCACCAAGATCCAACTTCTTCCACGTATCCTTCTTCTCTCACACTTCTCTCTAGAGAATAGGCATAGGTTTGTGGATGAGGAAAAAGGGAAAGAATAGGGAATTCTGGCTCAAACTCACAATGTGGATGCAAATTCTTGGGGCAAGGGAGGATTAGTAAATGGGTAGAGTTTCACTTCTTTCATTCTTCTCCATAGAATGGGACCCCAACACCGTCTTTTATATGCCAAAAAGATAGTTATTTTGTTGGGTGACGGGCTATGGGCGGTGAATTGGTTAGGGAACTGCCCAAAAGCCTGTATTCCCTTGCAACTTTTTATTTTTTGCAACTTTTGTGGGTATATGTGGGATGTAATGGTGCAGCTAGCATACGTACACATGCAATAATGGTTCATCTAGCATACATACATGAGCAATAATGGTGCAGGGCGCGTACATATTCAAAAATTTGGTTTTTAAGAAGAGATATTTAGTATTGGCTTGGAAAAAATAGTAAGTAAGATGGCTTGCTGCTAGGTATGCTTGTCTGGTGAAAATTAGGGTTATAACAACCAAACCTATAGGACAAGTGAAGAATCTAGTAGAAATTAGACATGCATTTATGAAAGAGTTCAAGAAACCAACGTATGAGTCACAATACATTACCGATATAAAGGAAATCAAATAGGTGCAAACTGAGTCAGTATGGGATTTTGACCAAAGATTCAAGGATGTGATGGGTAGGATAACATTTCAAATCCGTGATCAACAAAATAGGGAATGGTTTATTGCGGGATTCTTACCACACATCCGAGATCCACTGATAAAAAAAAAAGTTGCATCGCATCCTGAAGATTTGGAGATCGCAATGAAACTGGAACCATCCCTTATAGGAGATAGTGGAGGAATGACAAAAGTATAGACACAGTTAGATTCCTTGACAATTCAATTGACATAACTCACAAAAGGGAAGGAGAAATGAGAACATGTTTGGTGTACCAAGTGTAGAACCAAAGGCAATCATAAGGACGAATTCCCAACATTCATGCAGTATTTGGCGACTGGAGCACTGAATCCATTACCAGGAGGTGGATATTGTGAAATATGTAAGAAATGGGGACATCATCCGACAGAATTTCCATTATTGTAGAAATATTAGAATATGCCAAGAAACTTATTTTGCAACTTCTGCAAGTCAGTCAAGCATGAAGAGACGGATTTCCTTGTATTAGATTTAATGAGGGAGCACACTTCAGATATGTATAGGATTCAGGAGGAGAATGTTGCGACAGAATGATGTGTTCCACATTATAATAATTAGAGAGGATTTAACACAGAAAACAGATGAAATTTTGGAAGAGGTCGAGGAAGATGAAATTTTAGTAGAGGAGGTAGAGGATTGATAATATGCTACAACTATAATCAACTAGGACACTTAGCTCATGATTAGTCAAACCTTTGTACAAACTGCACATCCTGTAGAGCATCGGACCATGCAACAAAATATTGTCCTCAACTACTTGTGAAATTTCATGAAAGAGGAAATAAGAACTAGAATCCAAATCAAAATGTGCAAAAAATATCAACCAAAAAACCATTGAAGGACCTAGAATAACATTGGTTACACATGGAGGAACTAGAATAGGGGTTGATGTGATGAATGGAGGAAAACAAGCTGAGCAATGGGTAAATAAATCAGTTGTACATATTCCAACATTCGACCCTCAACAATAAAATGAGACGTATCAAAGGGAAAGAAAAGAGATAATAGGACCAGATTGAGTAGCATCAACATCATTTGTGCCTCATGTCTATGATCGTGCTATGCCAGAGAAGACACTTGGGAGGCTAGGTACTCTAATGGATTTCCTTAGGATTTGTGTAGAATTAATAAAATATGAAATTGTGCTAAATGCATTGTATGAAATTATGAATCATTGTGCACAAGGAAGGGAAACTCTTATCGCACAGAGGGTAGTGAATCAGGTATTGAACAAAAAAAGGACCAATGGAGAATTCAGATTAAGTTCCCATATTGGGGAATACGATGTGGATAATTTTATTTTAAACTTGGGCTATGATGTGAATGTTTTACCAAAAAAGACTTGGGAAATGATGGGGAAACCCAAGTTAATATGGTCTCATGTCCAGCTAAGGTTAGCAAACCAACACAAGATAGTACCAATTGGACGATTGACAGGAGTACCTATGAATATAGATGGGGTGCACAGTGTGGCATACTTTGAAGTCATTGATATCATGGATGATATTTAACCATATCCAAAACTGATGGGAATTGAATGGGAATTTTATAATCAAGCAATTATTAATTTGAAAAGGAGGAAAATGATATTTGAGGTAGGATACTTAAAGGTCATTTCACCTTGGACCCGAAGAAGAAAAGAGGTACATAGAGCCAGTGAGAGGAAATGAAATTGATAACTTGTATAACAAGATTGCATGGATGGATGATTATGTAAACCCCACTGTAGATGGTATGATAAGTTCGAGAAGAATCAGTTCTAGTGCATCAGATTCATATGAAGGTATGGAACATTGGCAACAATGAATGCATGAAGTATCAACTAGACAATGTACATGCATAACTTGATCATTATACTAGATTGGAACAGAGATATGTGATCCACCTAGGTATGATGGATAGACTGACATGTGATTCTTTGTAAATGAATTTGATTTGCAGGTACCCGAACAACATATGCTCTTGGAACTAGATGTTTTCTTGAAAGCTACTCTAACCAGGTGGTGCGATTCCCACAAATAAGGGATGGAAGACTGGTCACAGCGTTAGAGACTAATGCAAGTAAGATTTGGTACGAAGTTAGAGAATAGTGCATAAAAGTATATAGGGATAAATAACCCAGTAGATCATGTGGAGCAGTGAAAAAACAAATAGATTTCAACACCAAAGGAGGAGTGGATACACATGTTTATAAATACACTGGATACAATTCCTAATAACCAATATTTGGAACTGGAGATGTGTAGAGAGACAACAAGATGGGACACATTGGTTCAAAGTTTCAAGGTAACATTTACTTTTGAACATCAGTCTCCAGTAATATATGCATCATTGTAGGCCATTCAAACTAAGATATTCTTAGAAGAAGGGCCAATGGAGGTGGTACCAGTGTGCAATGCGCACAGAGATTTGATGACTGTTCACAAATTGCTAGAGTGTTAAAATTTTGATAAAGAAGAATAGGATGAGGAAGATTCAATAAATGTGAAAGTAGATGAAACCAAGGGAGAACGTGTACTAGAAGGGCCAGAGCCTAAATTTGTTGTGTATACAAAACCATTAAAGACACAAAAAGTAAACATTGGGGTGACAAAAAATCCAAAGTTTGCCCAGATAGGGGATTACTGGAGTGATGAAACAATGGAGATGATAGTGGATTTATTACACGAGTATCATGATCTATTCCCAACTAAATTCTCTTAAATGAAGGGGATAGTTGGAGAACTAGGTGAGATGAAGATCCCTTTGAAACCTAGTGCTAAACCAGTGCGACAGAGACCCTACAGGTTAAATCTGAAGTACAAAGAGAAGGTGAAAGCATAAATAGACAGGATGATGGATGTAGGGATCATTGAATCAGTGGGAATCAGTGCGGATAAGTCCAATGGTTGTACATGATAAGAAAACTGAAGGAATCAGGATTTGCGTGGATCTGATTAAGATGAATGATGCATGTCTACATGATCAATTCCCAACAGTGTTCACATATGAGTTATTGGAGAATGTTAGAGGGTAGGAGACTTATTATTTCATAGATGGATTCTTAGGGTACCATTGGATAAAAATTGCACAGGAAGGCAGGTACAAGACTACTTTTGTGACAGATTGGGGAAGTTATCAATACATAGTGATTCCCTTTGGATTGAAGAATGCACCTACAGTTTTTTCAAGAGTTGTGGTTGCATGTTTTAAGGAATTTATTCACAAGTTCCTTGAGGTATACTTAGATGATTGAAATGTGTTTATTCTACTCAAATATCACATAGAAGTACTCAAGTTAATGTTGGATAGGTGTAGACAATGTCATATTTCATTGAATTTGAAGAAGTGTATTTTTTGTGCATTGTTTGGAATGTTGTTGGGTCATGTGGTCTACAAGAAGGGATTATTAATGGATCCTACCAAGATAGAAGTAATTATGGATTTACAACCACCAACATTAATCACAGAACTGAGGGAAACTTTGGGTCACATGGGATATTACCAGAAGTTTATTAAAGGTTATTTGCATATCAAAACACCCATCGAGAAGTTGTTGAAGAAGGAAGAGAAGTTACAATGGAACAAGGATTATCATAAAGGTTTGGACACCTTAGAGAAAAATTAGCGAGAACGTCGATTTTGATCTTTCCATATTGGGAAAAGGAGTTCCATGTTCATGTAGATGAGTCGTCCATAGCTTTGGGTGAAGTAATATCTCAACTAGGGAATGAGACATAGATCACCCAATTGCATTTTCAAGTAGGAAGCTATCCATAGCAGAGAGGAATTATACTACCACAGAATGAGAAGGATTGGCAATGGTATATGCGTTGCAGGAGTTCATAAATTATTTATTGGGGTCCCACTTTAAGATGTGTACAGACCATTATGTGCTAAAATACTTAGTGAACAAGCCAGAGTTGGAGGGGAGAATATGTACATGGTTACGGTTGTTCCAGGAACACAAATTTGAGGTTGTTGTGAAACCAGGGAAGTAGAATGCAGGACCTAACCACTTATCATGCATATTATTAGGGGAAGACGTAGGGAATTTATATGACAACTTACCAGATCCACAATTATTTTTCATAACAATGGTGGATGATGACTTCACATAGATCATCCAATTTCTAGGTACAGGAATGGCCCCTTTAGACATGAAAGTTGTGTAGAAGAAACAATTAGTGATCAAAGCAGCATATTATCAGTTAATTTCTAGAAACCTATACAAGTTAGGTGTAGATGGAATATTGAGACGATGTGTACGGGAACATGAAATGCCTATGATAGTCACATAAGTGCATGACGAGATTGCAAAAGGACACTACACATGTAAAGTGAATGCGTAGAAGATCTTGTGCATAGAGCTCTGATGGCCCACACTTCATAAGGATGATAAACAATATTTTTGGGTACGTGATGTATGTCAAAGGGTGGGGAAGACATCCAAGAGGGACGAAATTTCACTTTACCCATAGGTTACGCTACAAGTGTTTGATAAATGGGAAATAGACTTTGTAGGGCCAATCAACCCATCATAAAGAAGATCAGGAGTGAGGTAAATAATCATTGCGATAGATTATTTGACTAGATGAGTAGAAGCAACACCAGTCATAGACTACAATGTGGAGACTGCTTCACAGTTTCTATTTGAGAATTTTGTCACATGATTTGGATGTCCACGCATATTACTCAGTGATCAAGGAACACATTTCTTGAATAAAATGATTGCACCACTGACTGAGGAATTTCACATCCATCATGAGAAGAGTACTATGTATCATTCTTAGGCTAATGGGACAGTAGAAACTTTTACTAAAATTCTAGAGAATGCTTTGACAAAGATCTGCAATGTGTGGAGAGATTATTGGTATTTAATAGTTCCTGTAGTTTTATGGGCTATAGGACTACAATAAAAAAAATTATAGAGTAGACACCTTTTAGGTTGGTCTATGGCCAAGAAGCAGTTATTCCAATGGATTTTATTCTACCTAGCATGTGCATTTCAATGATTACTAATCTTTCAGACTCTGCTGCAGTAGAAGAGATATTGTCACAGTTAGTACAACTTGAGGAATATTGGTCTATCGTAGACTTCCATAAACAAGTTCAGAAGGAAAGAGATAAGGTATGGCATGATAGACACATTAAAAAGAAAAAGTTTCAAGTGGGAGACTTAGTATTACTATGAGACAATAAGTTTATGTACCATCCATGAAAGTCTTGAATGTGTTGGTTAGGACCCTCTGTAATTCAACATGTGATGGAGGCATGTGCTACGTAGTTGGAAGCATTGAGCGGAGAAACCCTAGGAGGAATGGTGAATGGGAGTCAACTAGAAATCTATAGATATGGTTGATCGTCTGCACATTAATTTGAATTGTGCAAGAACACATGCATCACAGTATCTATACTATTGTAGGAAGTAAAATAGAGAAAAACAAACAAAAAAGTATTAAAAGGAACAAAACAAATAAAAAGTTGAAAAACAAGAAGAAAGACAAAGGTAAAAAGGAAAATGTATCCCACAACAAAAGGGTGTATCGCACAAATACCAAAAACAACATGAAGTCAGTTAAGTGCACACAAAATTCAAGTGAGGAAAAATACCATTAAGGGAATTAAATTATGGAATGACAATTAAAAATCCATAAATAACAATACATATTGGAGACACATAGTCATAAATATAAGGCATCGCCAAGGATTAGTACGGACTGGAGAATCCAAGGAAAAATATGGTGGAGGATTGGCATTATTTACATAGTAAGGAAAGTATTAATGGTTATTTTTGACCGGATTTGACATTTACATTGGGCACAAAAGAAACTACACAGTTTTAAAAGGGTCATAAAGCACAAAAGGGCTCGACAGAGAAGCTTATTTGCAATAACTCAGATATGTGAGCATACAGAGAGAACCAAAGAAAACAAGAGCCAACTCAGAGCTGAACTATAGTTGTACCAGAACCAACAGAGATCAATAAAATAAACTTTTCGAACAATGGCCCCACCAAAAGTTGGATCACTAGGAGCAGCAATACGCAAGCAATCAAGCATACCATCAGTGAAACCAATGCTTGAAGAAACACTAAGAGCTTCTACTTGGAAAGAAACTTTTCATAGGGACTATATACCACCACAAAAAGACACCACACCCCAAGTTAAAGTACCTACAAATGGAAAATGCCCACTGGCCACACCAGAAATACCACCTAGTGTAAGTATTAAAGGGGACATGCTAGGGAATACTGTTTCCATGAAGTTTGTAGATCATAATATCAAATATGAGTAGAAGTTTTATAAGCTCAAAAGGGAAAAGTATTTGTGCGCCAAACATGTACCAGGAACAGGAGTGATACTAATTGAACCATAGACGTGGGAAATAGGACTAGAGGGGTCAGGGATATTGAGCCTAATGGAAATTCCCCATTTTGGACATATATTGTAAATAAACGCATGTGTCAAGTTACTACTCAGTAGTGTCCATGGTGTAATTTTGCATCTTGACCCATCGGTATCAATTGATACCCAACTAATTGTGTGGATCATAGGGTTTCCAAAAGAAGGAGAGGATGTGGCCACATTGTTCACCAACAAACTAGGAGAGAAAGCATAATCAAGAGCCATGAAAGAGAAGTTTAATGCATTCAAAGGAAAGAGGGGGTTATATGTCATGAACATAAGTGACAGCGTTTTTCACTTTGCAACGCAAGTATTGGCCTGGAAGTTTTTGAGGAAACATCGAAAGGATGAAGTGTTGGTTGTATTAATCTCTGCCATGGAAAAATGCATAGAGGGGGTCCAAATCAATTGGGACACTTTTTTGGTGAATTTGTTTTTGATAGATCACATAGAGGCCTAGGAGAAAGGAATAAAGTTTCATTATGCCTGGCTTCTTATTTTTATTTCACTATTAGTATGGCAGGAACCTAGTTATTACCAATAGACAAGAACAATCAATGATGAAAATACGGCTACGTGGTATGCCAACTTATGAAATACAACTAAAAAAAGGAGATAAATAGATAACAATGTTGTGTTCTATGTCTAGTTTGAAAAAATCAGGTATGTCATAGAACATACACCACACATCACAGCCAAAATGGTGGAAACATACTGGGATATTGCATGATTCAAAATAGGGATGCACCATATGTACATTCAGGCCAAAAAAGACCCTGCACATCAGTGGATGCTAACTAGATATAGGTTTACAATAGATGATGTATGTCTGATCCCAGCAGAATAAACAGTCCACCTAGAAGAGGAAGAAGAATAGGATAGGGATGAAGAAGAAATAGATGAAGGACAAGGAAATGGGAAAAACAATGGTGAAGGGGATACACCAGAACCATCAATAGAAGAAGCACAGTTCACACTCCCAAAATCTAGAGTGAAATGAAAAGACAACGGGAAGGAGCCTATAGATAAATTTTATTTTCCCAAAAAAATATTGGATGCGCTTTCAATTAGTGGTAGCATTCAACTAATTTATCACCCAAATAATTTTTGGATCGATATAGATCCCTCTTTAACTTATGATATGACCCAAAAAATTATCTTATGTGTTAGAAAACAACAATTTTGGGGGGTTTATAAATATTCCATACATTCTACACTTGATAAAAATTATTTAATATGGAACACATGTTGTTCCCTAACCTTGGAATAGATAGTTATATCATCTTGATAATCAACCATTATCTTTCCAATTAAATCATGGTAGGAATGATCCATGGACCTTTGAAATGTTGCACCAATATTCACCAACTCAAATGGTATTAAAACATAAGCATAAGTCCCCTACAGGGTTGTGAAAGGTGTCTTAAGGTAATCCATTTCATCTACCAAAACTTGATTATAGCCTAATAAATCATCAAGCATATACATCAATACTAAGCCCGTCACATACTATGTAACATGTCCATATATAGAAGTGGGTGATTATCCTTTAGGGATGCTTGATTTGAGTCATGGAATTCAACACATACCCATATTTCCCCATTCTTCTTCCAAACCCATACAACATTGGCCACCCATTTTTAATATCTAATTGGTACTATAATCCCTATGTCTATTAACTTCTACAACTAAATTTGAATGACAAGCTTTAATTTTGGATTTATCACCCTCAATTCCTATCTAATAGGTGTTCTTCTTTCAATTTTATGGTTTTATGTATAATGGTCCTATTATATTCCTTTATATCACCATATGTCCATGAAAAAATATCTTCAAATTCCTTGAAAATATTAACAAAATCAGCCACATATAATTAGTTGGTACAATTGCTTCCTACACTCAAGAAATAGTGTTTGTCCTCTATGTCAATGTTGACCTTCTTGGTTTCTTGGACTTTCCAGAGTGATTGGTATCTAGTTGTACCTTTCAAGTTTAGTCATATTTATTGAATAAATACTCCAATGAGATTACACCTTTATATAGAATGTTTTCTTGCAACTTTAGGATTACAAGCTCATCATATTGGTCCTGCCTTGAATATTCATATTGAGGTTCAAGGATAGTGTTTTTGGGGTTTTATTTCTCAATTTCTTCAGCCATGTCCAATAATTTTTCAATGTGTTCATCATTTTAAATATTTTCCAAAACCTTAGACATTATATGGTACCAATGGGTGGAAAATGGGTTCAACATAGAAAGAGGTTCTTGTCAAGGGACAGATGGGGGTTAGAAAGGGACATTGAAACTACTAAAGATTATTCATTTTGATTCTCCTCTCTTGGAATAAGGTTTATGTTAAAATATTTGAAACCCTTTATCAAGTCCCATACCCTTTGCACATATGCCTTTAAACAATTTGTTTTAATGATACATCTTTTCTTAACCTAATTGAAAACTAGGAATGAATCTCCCATTACAATGAGGTCTCATGTTGGTTTTCTTCATATAAGATATAAGAGATATTCGATATATTATTACAATGATGAGTGATCCATATATAGGGAACATAAGGTGACCATCCATTAAAGGATGTGTCCCTTGAATAATCAATAACTATTTGTTATTATTATTTACTTATTATATAATATAGTTAATAATCAATTAATAATTATATTATTAATTATTATCTTTAGAGAATGTATTCCCGATGTTGCCCAAACATCAACACTCCCTCTCAACGAGGGAGACATTCTGCAACATGCCACTCTTGTCTTTGAAGTATAAAAACTTCACCCTAGACTCATGACACTTGTCTGTCAGTCTTGGGAGACATCTCTCTCCCACCTGAACCAAGGAGAAACTCCTTCTGCAACTCTCCCTTTGAGCCAATTAACTCTCTCTAAGATTAGGCTCACTTGGGTCTACATGTAATGGCATATATCATCTTGAGTCTTTATCATTCCTTGTCAAATCACAATGACTAGGACAAAGACCACACCATGATCTTTCACCACAGGCACACACCTATGAGTGAATGTCGGCTTGATGATAAATAACACATGGAAAGCACTTCAAGCACCTCAAGTCCATATTATTCCTTGTCATGATCAAGGAAGGACTACGTCTAGGCCCATTTACCACAAGTACACCTTTTTGATAAATGTATCATATCTCCCTTGGTCTACAGCCCAATATAGGAGAAGTTATGCCCGATGCTGAAACACCAACACTCCCTCTTAGCTAGGGAGGTATCTTTCCATAGTATTACACAACTAATTTCCAGAGACATGCAGTCTCCACTAGTGGTACAAAACCACCATAGTAGTAAAAGATTTGTCACACATGGCACTCCCATGTGGACTTCTAGAGGCTACTCCTCTAGGAACACTTCTAGAGTCTACTCCCTCTAGGACGTTGGGATATAAGCCAAAATGCACTTATCCCTTCTTGAATAAGAGTCCTCACATATCAACTCAACTCAATTCACAAAGGAGTATGATCTAGAGAAATTTTGTCACACATGGCACTTTATGTGGACTTCTAGAGGCTACACCCTCTAGAAACACTAGGGTCAACTCCCATAGTGTATGACGTCAAGGGTCAACTCCCTTGACATGTCCTCATGTGCTCTCCACATGGGACATTGGTTTATAATCCCAACTGCACTTATTCCTTCTCAAATAAGTGTTCCACTTATCCCTTCTCAGATAAGTGTCATCACAAATCAACTCAACTCAATTCACAGAGGAGTATGATCTAGAGAAAGTTTGTCACACATGGCACTCCATGTCGACTTCTAGAGGCTACACCCTCTAGAAACACTAGGGTCAACTCTCATAGTGTATGACATCAAGGGTCAACTCCCTTGACATGTTCTCATGTGCTCTCCACATGGGACATAGGGTTATAAGCCCAACCACACTTATCCCTTCTCAGATAAGTGCCCCACTTATCCCTTCTCAGATAAGTGTCATCACGGATCAAATCAACTCAGTCACAGAGGAGTACGATGTGGAGAATGTCTCAGGAAGCTGCAAACATCAACACTCCCTATCAGCGAGGGAGGCATTCTCTGCCACACCAAGTCTGTCACAGAAGTACTTAAACTTCATCTTGGTTTGGTAAGAACATTAGTAACTTGCTCATCTATAGAAAGGTACTGCACCAATACTTCCTTCCTCTTCACCATTTATTGGATGAAATGGTACTTGATCTCAAGGTGGTTCGATTTTTCATGAAACACTGGATTATCAGATATCTTCACACAACTTTAGTTACCATAATGAATAATGGTGGAATCCAGCACATGTTCGAATAAATATGCATGGAGCTTGTGAAGCCACACTACTTCACGGACTATCATACTTAATGCAAAGTATTTTTCTTCTGTTGTGATCAAAGCCACAGAATTTCATTTCCTTCTACACCAGGAAACCATGGAAGATCCCAAAGTGAAGCAACACCTGAAGGTGTTCTTTCTATGCACTGTGCTCCCTGCCCAATCAGAGTCAATATACTCCTGCCATATCATATCAATACTAGAAGTATATCTCAAACCATGTTGAACTATGCCTCGCAAGTAGCTCAACACATGTTTCACAACAATATAGTGTGTCTATCTCAGTTGACTTATAAACTGGCTAAGTGCACTCACTGCATAGAAAATATTTGGTCTGGTGTTAACTAGATACATCAATTATCCAATCAGCTATCTATATAGAGTCAGATCAATTTTGTCAAAATCGGATGAAGACACACTTAGTTTCTTTAGATTCATCATTATTGGTATATCCATGGGCTTGAAGTTTATTATCTCAAACTTCTTCAATATCTCAACTGTGTACTTCCCCTGACTTGGGAATATCTCATCAGTTCTCTGCCACACCGCTAGTCCCAAGAAGTAGTGAATCATATCAAGGTCCTTTATCTCGAACTCAGAGGCCAACACATACTTGCATTCAATAATAAGGCTCTATGTACCAGTGAGGAATAAATCATCAACATAGAGGACCAGAATCAAGGCCTCACCATTAACAGTCTTGTAGTACAGGTCGGGATCAACAACACTTTTGTTGAAGCCCAAACTCATCAGGTGTCTATCAATCCTCACATACCAAGCTTGAGGTGCCTGCTTGATTCCATATAAGGCCTTCTTCAACCTACAAACATGAGACTCCTTCTCATGTATGACAAAACCATCTGGCTTCTTGATGTATATTTCTTCCTCAATCTCTCCATTGAGAAAGGTTGTCTTCACATCTATCTGATGTAGTTTCCAACCCATGGATGATGCGAGGGCAATAATCGTCCGGATAGAAGTGTATTGAGCAAAAAGATAAAATGTCTCCTCATAATATATTCCCTCCACCTGAGAGAATCCTCTAGTAACAAATCTCATTTTGTGCCTTTCGATGCTCCTGTCAACTATGTGTTTGATCTTGTATATCCATTTAGAAGTTACTACAAACTTCCCCTCAGGTCTCAGAACAATATCCTACACATCATTCTTCATGATGGACTGATACTCCTCCATCATGGCATCTCTCCATACTGGATGACTCATTGCCTCCTCATAACAAGAAGGTTTAGAATCAATGATGTGGCTCATAGTTGTAGCATAACACAAATATCTCTTAGGTATCTTGCTTTCTCGAAAGGTACCATCTCTTTCTGTCTCTTACTCAATCTATCTCTGACCAAGGATGATGATTTGATATTTCTTTGAAGACTCATTGTACCCCATATATGTACATTGAACACCCAAATAACCTAAAGTGTCCAACCTCAAGCTTTAACTCTTGTTAAGGCCTCCTCAGGAGTCATGTTCCTCAAGGAATTTTTTTCTAAACATACATCACAATCATGGATGCTTATTCCCATAGAAACATAAGTAAATGTTGATAAAAAATCATCACCTTGACTATCTCAAGAATATATCTATTCTTCCTCTTTGAGACCCCATTTTGTTGAGGGTTGTGAGAAATGGTGTACGCCCTCTTGATCCCTGCCTCAAACATCTCTAGGATATGTCGAGGTTCCCTCATGGAACCAATGTCCCCCAAGACATATCAAGGTTTCCTCGTGAAACCAATGTCTTAGTTCCTTCATCTAGTAATCAACTAATTAATATGCAATCAACTAGTAGCATACTGCCACTACCATGCCATTGGTAGCTCAAATCATCGACCACATTCTTTATGACTATGTTGCAATCAACCAGTATCGCATGACTACTGCAATGTCGTCCAATAGTACACAATTGTTTCCATGTCATAGTAGTACACAACTATTGTCCAGTGGTACACAACCACTGTTATAGTCTTGTTGGGCCCCAACAACTCCCCCTAAATGTTTTACAAAATTTAAAGGGCCCCCAGTTAGAATCTTGATAATTATAATGAGCTACAGAATCAACCTTTTCAAATAGTTCCATACCTTGGCTTTCTTTGAGACAAAATTAAGACATTCACTATAGTATGGTATATTCATTGCAAGAATATATGTCAAAAGTTAGAAACGAGCATAAAAATCTCAATTTAAACAAAAACGTTAATTTTTATCAAATGTTTACTTTCATTTAAATTATGATTATGTGTTCTTTCTTTTGCTCATTAGCAAGTTTGACTATTTTGAATAATGGGTTCAATACTTCATCAAATAATATCTTGGTTGGTTTCTCATTTTCAT
>JASDQU010102800.1:88679-144513 GCA_032191745.1 Picea mariana
AGTGTTTAGTAATTAGTTAGTTATTTCAGCTCTTTTATTTATTTTATTTGTTTCTTCTAGGACTTTTAGATTGGCCAACGGAGCCATTAAACCCATCAAAATGAGTTATACCAAACGACTTGGTTTATTTAGACAACCCTGGACCAGACTCATTCTTTCAATTGATGGATGGTCATTTTCACCCATCAACAAGTCTCCATTACCATGTTGTGATGTTTCTCCTCTCCCACTAGTCTTATTTACACCTATCCACCTCGCATGGCATAGGGAAGATTACAACCATAACCTCATTCACACCTAGCCACCTTGCATGGCTTCCGCAATACTTGTGCCCAATTGAGCATTACTCCCTCAGTCACCTCACATGACTAATTAGAGAAACTCTTGTCCAGGGGGGTTTAGTCGGCTAGAGGAGAGAAAACACCACCCCTCCCTCTTAACAAGGGTGGACATTATTTGAGTGATTTCACAGGCTTGAAGATTTCGCCAACACTTCGAATCCTTTCGACCATGGTACCAGACATGTCAATTATAAAATGTCTCTAAACCCAAGACTCATATACAACATTAGCATTGACAACTAAATAGAATTCCTTTGTATCCTAAACTACACGTAGGCGCATATCAATAGCCTCACTATCTCGTGACAGTGGCCTCCTCACTTGGTTCTCATCCCACTGTGGATGCCAATCATTTACATTGACACTATATACACGACCTTTTCTCCAATGGTAACTTGATTCTGAAAGGAAACTTGACCTCAACCATAATCAATATGATAGAATGGGGTGCAAAGAATCAAACATTCCACTCCACATGGGTGAAAACAATTAGAAGTATTCTCGGCCTTCAACGATCTCTCAAGAGTATCTTCTTGGATTCTTTGACCAATCACTTGGATGCAGGAATTAGATCATATCCCATACTCTTTTTATGTCCAACGTGATTTAGAGGCAACATCACCAAAACCAAGAGCATACGAGTTCGTGGGCACAACATAAAGGAACCCCCATTCATGAAGAATTATGGCTTAACTTGAAAACTATGTATACCCTCAGTCTTTGGTCAAAGCGTTGGTAGGTGGTCCAAACCTGATCAATCACTTGAGAAATGTTGAAATTTTGTCGAACTTCATGGTCACCAAACTGTAACATGAACTCAAATTAGGTGATATAGGTTGCCAATGCATCACTATTCAATGCATGCGAACATGATGTCAGTGTTGGTTGACAATTCTTTATAGACAAAAAAACCGCTCATGGTCGAGAGAACTCCATTGTCTTCCTTTCTAGCCTCCCAGGACTTCACCTGTCCAAGGATCTGTGGGAACCTCCGTACTTCCTACTCAATGACTCTGTCAAAGATTTTCATGTCAGGGGGGATGGAATGATATGACCATGCACCCAAAAAAAATCCTTTCCATATCTATCTAGTTATCACTGGAGCAAGAGACCTTACTGGATTCATTGATCCCAGATATTCATGTGGAATAAGATGGATCCAGTTCAATCAAGCAAATTTGGAGCTCATCATTCTTGTTTTCCTAGGCCCTCCCGTGAGGGAGTAAGGCCCAGTCCTACTCTGATACCATGTTGGTTTTCTTCATATAAGATATAAGAGATATTTGATATATTATTACAATGATGAGTGTTCAATATATAGGGAACATAAGGTGACCATCCATGAAAGGATGTGTCCCTTGACTAATCAATAACTATTTGTTATTATTATTTACTTGTTATATACTATAGTTAATAGTCAATTAATAATTATATTATTAATTATTATCTTTAGAGAATGTATTCTCGATGTTGTCCAAACATCAACATCTCAAACATCCATTTTTTGGGATAGAAATAGTCCTTAAATTAGTGCCTCATATTATAAAATGTTTTCTATGCATTACAATTTAAATTTGAAGGAGTGAGAATGAATTTATATAGAAGGAATCTCAAAAAACACTCCTTCTATGGTTCTGGATTTCAAACAAGATCCATCAAATGACATCCTACATGATCCCTCAAAAGGGGAGTAAACATTGGGAATTATAGGTGCATCTATCATTGTTCATTTTAAATTTTGAGTCCAAAAACCCTCCCATGTCATTAAGGCATGAAAATAGTTTATCAATGTCAAATTTTAGTGCATACATAAACAGTTTGAAAAAATTTCAACATTGGCCCTATTCACAGGTCATCATTGCCCATGTCTAGTTCTAGTACAATGTCTTTTCGTTGTTCCTTTTAAAATTCATTCGACAATACACATGTTCCTACATCTAGTACTGTAAGGACATATTTTTATGGTTTTTATTAAAAAATAAATGAAAAAATAGGTATTTTTCATCACAACTATGATACACATACATTGTATAATATACAATGTAGAACCTGAAAGAAAAATGAAGAAAGGGTGATGCAAACTTAAAACTTGTGTCAACCAATTTGTGTACTAATTTGAAAGAAATATAGGATTTATGGTTTACATGATGAATTGATGATGGAAACAAGTGGATGTGTGAGTCAAATTTGAGTCCAAAAACCAAGACAAAGTGTTAAGGCATGTGAATAGTCTATCCATGTAAAATTTTAGTGCATATAGAAACAGTTTGAAAAAATTCCAATGTTGGCCCCATTCACAGGTCATTGTTTCCCACGTGGATGACAAAGTCCCATTTTTCATCACAACTATGAAACACATACATTATTCATAATTCATGGGCCAAAGACCTATTTCTCAAACAATTTCAATGAATATTCTATAGAAATTACAAACACATTCATCGAAACTTTGTTGATGCAATACTATGACAACAATGATGACATCTACGATCATGATGGTATAAAAATGAATGAGCTTCTCTTGGTTTCAAGAATAATTTATCCTCTACTGAACAAGGCCAACCACCTCAAGGTGAAAGCTCATATAGCCCCTCCCCTCCCCCTCACATCACTCTCAATTCCCCAATACCCAATCTATAAAATAGAAATTAATCGAAAGCAACCAAGCTATAAGATTCATGCAATATAGAAACTACAAAAATAAAAATTGATGAAGGTAAATGAAAATATGTTTTTGTAAATGATATTTTTAGTTTACCACGTACTCTAGTATATTGGCGAATATTTTCAGGTTTCACATAATAATTAAATAACATGTAACATAGGATATAAAAATGCCGAATAAAACTTAAAAACATGTAATTAACCCATGGCATAAGTAAATTATTTCAAGAGAATAATTCATACAAATTGAAATATATAGACATGTATCTAATCCAACTCAACATTTGTATCATCCTTATTATGTATCTTCTTCTTCATCTAACTCAACATCTGTATCATCATCTAGTTTAGAAACGATGTTGAAAGGATTGATGATATAATCATCATAATCAATGTCATTTTTGAGCATATTTTCATCGACATCATCATCAAGAACTGCATTGTCTCCTACGCCTGGATCATGATCTTCTTCATCTTCTTCGTCTTTCGACCCTGCATGATCTTCCGACTCTGTTTGATCTGGAAAATCATCTTCTTCTTCAATATCATCTTCCTGTACGTGAGTATATTTAACTGGCCTTCCTCTTGGATCGTATCTAACAAGAAATGAACAATCCCTCTCACCTAGAACATTTGAGTAAAATACTTGTTCACATTGGCTTGGAAAAACATAGCGACCATGTCATCTTTCAAACATCATTGTTTGAATCATCATAAATCCATTGGCATGCTAACTAATAGTTGTTTCCTCATCGCTCTCATGCATTTGTAACCTATACCATTTGATGTCGAAAAGAACTAATTTGAAGGAATTAAAGTCACACTCAAGTATATCATTCAAATACTCATATTTTCTATTTTCATATTCTCGGAGATATCTTCCACTCCCAGAGGCAACACTAGTAACATGTGTTGATGATTATAGTTGCGTGAGACATTCTAAAAGACACAAACCCGAGAGAGATCCCCTGACATGGGTGTGTGGTTCCTATTTGAGATAGAACTGGAATGTAGTGATGGCCTCCTCCTTATAGAGAGTTGAGAAGAAATCTAGATGACTCTCCTATGTAATGCAGTGGGAAAGAAGATCTTCTAAGTTGGGCATGCATGTAGATGAGCATAGGTGAACGTGATCCTAGTGGTTGAGCACTAGTGGGTGTATGATATGCCTTGCTATATTGTTCAAGAGTCAGACTTACTTGTAACCCTAATTGTAATGTAAAGGGTAGAGGTTAACCCCACCTTAATGTAATAGATAATTAATGTAAAAGATAATTAAGCTCATAATTATTAATTATATTGTTAGTTAGTGAGTTAAGTCATGTTGTTCCATTAGACACTTTTGTTGACAGGTTCAGTCTAATATAAGTAAAGGTAAATTCCCCATGGAGGAATCATATCTTAAGTGTAAGTTTGGAAATTTCAGCAAGTACATATTCTTAGGAAAAGTGTGCACCTCTCTTGGGCGATAGTCTTCTAGGGTTTGAGAGCACCCTTTTGTGTGCTAGGTTTTCTTGGTGGTGGAGGTATTTCTCTTGAGGAATATAGAAAAGGATTGGCTCGATTTTCTTCCCTTTATGAGAAGGGCTTCCCAGGATACTTCTTGTGTACTTGTGCATCATGTTTCTTCTTGTGATCTTGGTTGCTACAAAAAAATTGTTTATGGTTTAAGTAAAATACTAAAATGGAATAAACTTCATGCTTAAATTATGCCTATTGAAAAATCAACATGGAATCAGAGCATAGGTCTTGAAGAACCCATTGCACAAACAATTTTCATCCATCTTCTCTCTCCTGCAAAAATCGTATGACCCTCCTAGGGTTTCTAGAAATTTCGTATGACCTACCTTTTTGAGAGGTTTCAACACTTGGCACTTGAACGTTGGGGATAAAAAAAGAATAGGTGTGTATTGCTTCATTCAATGCACCTCCAATAAGTCTAAGATTGCAATTGTGAGCATTTTGACTTTTTGGCCCTAGGGTTTCTTAGGTTTTTCTAATTTCTCCAGAAAATTTAGAATTAAGGTTTATGCAACTCCTTGAAGGAGATATTCATCTCATCAGTGCTATCTTATATGTTTGGTGCAGAACAGAAAAGAAACCAACAACAAAAATATGATGGACATGGGGCACCAGCGGAACACTTGGAGAAGTGTAGAGCATTGTGGAAAATGACACCCCCGGATGAATGGCCTCATAATTTCGTACATACCTTAGAGGGAATTCCATCAAAATGGTATAAAAACCAGGAACTGTGCAAAGGAGCTGCAAGCTGGACAGTACTACAAAAGAACTTTGCAGTTACTTTCTCATTTGAACATGAGAAACCCAACATAGATGCAACACTTAAGCAGATAAGAGGAGTGATATTCATTAAGGAACCAGAAGTCGAACTCATAACAGAAGAGAAACAACAGAACAAACATATAATGAAGGAAATGATGTCATGCTACCATGTGCAAGAAGAAATACCAGATGAAAACGATCTGTGTGATATTTATATGGAAGTTGAAGGCAAGGGAGAAGTGGAAGGTCCACCTCTAGAATCAAAGTAATTGTTGTGTCAATCAAGGTGAAGAAAGTCAACATTGGGACAGTTGAGAATCCCAAAATGGCCAGCATTGGACACTATTAAGATGAGTAGATAGTGGAATGCATAACAAAGTTACTGCATGAGTTTAACGACCTATTCCCCACAACGTTTACATAAATGAAGGGCATAGCAGGAGAGCTAGGTGAAATGAAGATACCACTAAGAGTTGAGGCAAGACCAATCATACAACAACCATACAAAATAAATCTAATATATAAGAAAAAATTCAAATCTGAGATTGATAGGATGCTCGAAGTCGGCATCATAGAACCTGTGGAATAATCAGGATGGATAAGCTTGATGGTAGTTCAAGAGAAAAAACAAGGCGGGATAAGAATATGCATCGACTTGAGAAATTTGAACAATGCATGCCTACATGACCCGTTCCCTACACTCTTCACATATGAAGTGTTGTAGAATGTAGGAGGACAGGAAGTTTATTCATTCACCGATGGATTTTCGGGATACCATCAGATCAAGATAGGGCCAAAAGATAGATACAAGACCATTTTTTCTACAAAATGGGGATCCTACCAGTACACAGTCATGTCATTTGGACTGAAGAATGCACCAGCAATATTTTCCAGAGTAGTCATAGCTGCGTTTAAAGAATTTATCCACCAATTTCTAGAGGTATACTTGGATGATTGGATAGTTTATAGTCTATTGAAAGACCATGTAGAGGTCTTGTGGCTGATGTTAGAAATATGCAAGTAGTGCCAGATATCATTAAACATCAAGAAGTGCATCTTCGGAACATCATTTGGGATACTATTGGGCCATATAGTATGTAAGAAAGGTTTACTAGTAGATCATGCCAAAATTGCAGTAATTGTTAACTTGCCACCACCAAAAATAGTTCGTCAACTAAGAGCAACACTGGGACACAAAGGATACTACAGAAAATTTATAAAAGGGTATGCGCAGATTACCGCACCAATGGAGAAATTGTTAAGGAAAGATACAAAATTTCAGTGGAATGACGATTGTCAACATGGTCTGGATACACTAAAAGAAAAAATGGTCACCACGTCGATACTAGTATTCCCATACTAGGAGAAGACATTCCATGTACATGCATCAACTATAACACTTGGAGCTATTTTGGCACAGCTAGGAGCAGAAGAATTGGATCATACAATAGAATTTGCAAGTAAAACACTGTCAGAATCAGAGAAGAACTATAACACTGTAGAGAGGGAAGGCCTAGCTATGGTCTACGCGCTATAGAAGTTCAGACATTACTTACTGGGAAAACATTTTAATATGTTCACAGATCATTCAACCCTTAAGTACCTAGTCAATAAGTTAGTGTTGGGGGGGAGAATCTGTCAATGGTTACTCATGTTTCAAGAATTTTATTTTGAAGTAATAGTCAAGCCAGGAAAGTTGAACGAAATACCTAACCACCTATCAAGGATCATGAACGGAGAGGAACCTACAAATTTAGAGGACAAATTTCTAGATGCACAGTTATTTTCAACCATATCATCGATGAATACTTCGCAGAAATCATTCAGTACTTAAGTACATGGATTGTGCCATAGGAATACAACACTGCGCAGAAGAAAAACCTAGTAGTCCGAGATGGATATTATCAGTTGATTGTAGAACACTTATACAAAATGGGTTCAGATAGCATCTTGATAAGATATGTGCTAGAACATGAAAGACCAAGGATTTTAGCAGAAGCCCATGAAGGAATAGCAGGAGGAAATTACGCAGGCAAATATACCATGAAGAAGATATTACACATAGGACTACGGTGGACAACCATTCACAGAGACTCAAAAGAGTACTGCCAGAGATGTGATGTATGTCAGAGAGTTGGTAAACCAAATAGAAGGGACGATATGCCCCTGCGACCACAGGTAACATTGCAAGTATTCAAGAAATGGGAAATAGATTTTGTAGGACCAATTAACCCACTAGCAAAGAGGACAAGAGCAAGGTACATTATCATCGTGACTGAATACCTGACAAGATGGGTGAAAGCAACACTAGTCAAAGATTGTAGCACAGAGAAAACAACACACTTCCTATCTGAACATGTGATCACTAGATTTGGTTGCCCAAGGATTTTGATGAGTGACCAAGGAACTCAATTCATTAACAACACTATTAAGGCTATGAATGAGGAATTTGAAATCCATCATAAAAAAAGTACACCATATCATCCACAAGCGAATGGAACAATAGAAGCCTTTAACAAAATCCTTGAAAATGCACTGACAAAGATCTCTAATATTAATAGGGATGATTGGGACCTAAAAATACCAACAGTATTGTGGGCATACAGGACCACTGCAAGAAGTTGACAGGACACATTCCATTCAGATTGGTATATGGAAAAGAAGAAGTGGTTCCATTAGAATTATTGGTACCTAGTCTATGCATAGCAACGATTACGAACATGACAAAATGAGGCACAATACAGGATAGGTTGAATCAACTGTTGATCATGGAGAAATATAGGATCCTAGCAGGATTCAACCAAGAAATTCAAAAAGCAAGGGACAAATCTTGGCATGACAGACATATCAAGAGGAAAAATTTCAAGGTAGGGTACTTAGTGTTCATGTATGACAGTAAATCCACTGAACATCTGAGAAAACTCAAAATGCACTAGTTAGGACCATATTAAGTAAAAACTATCACATATGGGGGAGTTGTATAGTTGAAGGACTTAGGAGGCATAGACCTCAAAAGGATGATCAATGGGAGCCAATTGAATCTGTACAAGGACAGTCGGCCACCCACAACTTGAAAGACACCGCGCAATAAAAAAAAAAAAAAGGGATATATTACAAGATAGAAAAAGGTACCAATAGAGGCAGAGTGTGCCAAAATGAGAAGGATCACGCACACTCAGCAATATGAGCCCGATGGATACAAGGCCAATGGTCAGTTCAAAATGAAAATAAATGGGAAAGGTGGACATGGAAAAAGAAGTGCCAATTTACGGAGGCTAGCGGAATTGAATGATGGAAATGACTGATGGGATGTTTCATTAGTCACACCAACTAGCGACGGTGAGGGAAATAAATGGAAAGAACGAAGGAACCGGAGGTTCATTTAATCCATAATCACAGTAGCATCTTTGACAAGCTTCACATGATGCCAATACAAAGAAAGGATATAGGAGTGGAAAGGTTATTGTGAAATTGGAAAAGGCACAGAGCGAGAGAGCATACGAAGCAAAGAGTGAAGTTTGAAGAGGTTTCAGAGGCTACTAAGCTCATTGAATGACAAGTTTTTACCACCATGGCACCACCTAAATAAGGAGAACCAAGCCAAACTTCCATACAACCCCATGGTAGGACCGTAACACAATCCCAACCACAAGGAAGCGAAGAACAACCACCTCCACTGCTAGAAGTCATCAAAGTGGATGAAATCCCATCACCAGATACAACACTAGAAAGCCCAACACCCATTGAGGAAGAAACCTAGCAAACAACACCTGCAGCCATGGACATCGATAGGCCGGAAGAGGGGCAAGGCCAACATAATGAATATGCAGGCAACCTAGGGCACCCATAAAACCCTGAAGAATCCCTAAGAGTCAATGGGATGGCTCCAAACCAAGAAGAAATGGTTGCGCCAAAAGAATTATAGACAACCATGTTGGAACAACCACAGGAGGGAGCAGTGGAATATGTCACTAGCCAACCAGAGGGGTATGTCGAAGAATGAACAATGGAGGCTAGAACCTCGAGTCAATCACCACCGCAAAAGGACAAGCAAACGGTACCTAGGTCACTGCGCAGACAAACTGCCACAACATTGGTTATGTCATGCATACCAGAAGGGGTACGTGTATCAACAAATGTTTTAGGGTTTGTAGAGAAATTGAGGTACTCAGACCATGATGTAATGGACACGGACAAGTTCCCAAATTTTTCTAAGCAGGTCTACCCACAGATTGTGGGTATAGGACCCTTTGGGGAACCAAACCATCAACCATTCTAGTGGATATCAGGGCTAGCCCAAAATGGAATTCTAGGTCTATTGGACCTACCACACTTTGGAAGAGACCAATATGCAAACAACTACGTCAAGCAGTTGATTCCGGTCACACATGGTGGATATCTGTGGCTAGAACAACTCATCTCAATAGACATAGAGCTCATTGCACACATCACAGGGATGCCATCACGGGGCATGGATCGCGTACAGTTCCTCGAAGACAAAACAAAGGAAAAATCACTAGCCAAGGAGATGAATAAAAAATACGGCACCAAAAGGGGGTCGCACAGAATCATTATCAAGCGTATTAGTGACATCGCAACAAGAATGGCCAAAAAAATTATGGCATGCAAATTAATCAGAAAATCCCACAAGGAGGAAGTCTCAGTCGGGGTTGTCAAAACTGCAACATAGTGTGTTAAGGGAACCACACTCATCTGGTCCCCTTATTTGTTGAATCTGCTCCTAGACGACTGCAAGGATGCATAGGATGTGGGGACATAATTTCCTTATTCATGGATACTCATCTTGACAACCATTATGGGATGGAAGGAGCTGAAGTAGTCATATTTTGACATGAGACCCAAACACTACCATGGAGCATGATACTTATCGCTTGGAGTCACTTCAGACGCAAAGAACAAAAAAGTGAATGCAACTATATTCGAAGGATAACTCCGCGACCTATAGAAAACCATCGCCACACTTGGAGGATAACACCGAAAGTTGTTGCACACTATCAGTGCATAGCCAAATTCAAATCCACTAAACATGCGATGTGGATCCAAGCACGGAATGACCCTGACAATCAATGGATAAAACTGTGTTACTGCATCATAGGTAGGAGGTGCACCTAGAGCAAGCGAGCAGGATACAATCCAGACGATAGCACAACCGAATTCAACGTTTCACGTTACATCCAGCATGTTGCTCATGGACAAAATTGTGGGGCATACACCCCTAAAAGATTTGGATCAAATGTAGTTGGTATTGCCGTGGATACCAACCAAGGCCTTGTATAAAATGCAGGTCAGTGTTACATAGGAGGTACAGTCTCGCGCACGCACAGAGACAACGGAATTATAGTAGGAAAAGGATGATCAGGATAGGTTGGAATTCGTACTTGAGTAGGCCAAGATCGAGACCAAAGATGAGAAGGAACACGTGAAGGGATTGGAGAAAAAAGTGGTCGTAACCTATGAGAAGATCCCAAAGAACGTGCAAATGACTAAACTCACAGCGACAGAGAGGATTGATGAAATTGTGCAGACAATTGATCAATACCAACATGAGATCAAGAATCTCTGGGAGAATATCACACATACCACTCCATCGGAGGTGAGGGATAAAAGGAAACATGAGGAAACATCACATATAAAATAGATAGAATGACAAGTCCACGCGGTGGATGACTTGTTCGAGAAAGAAGCATAGCTCTGGACGAAGCTAGAAGAGGACCAACAGGTCCAGAAGTGGGACCAAGAAGGATAAAGGATAAGCACAACTATCGAGGACCTCAATCAGAGGAAGAAGACAATGTTGATCACAGAGCGCGTCAAAGGGGCGCAAGACATGAAGAAACAATAGGTAGAAATTATAACTGCGTAGACGCAGAAAAAGGAGCACCAGGATCAGATGGAACTGCTCCAGGAGCGAGTAGCAGAATTCATTGCACAGGCAGAGGAAGCCAAAACATACATGGCACAAACCCAGGAAGAATGTGCAAGGATGATCAGCAATGGGATTGCAGTGCAGATATTGGACACACTCAAGGAGAAGACCACGCAAGCCCAAACACAAGAAACGAAGCTCATGGAGAAGTTCCAAGCGATCATAAGGGATATCGACGAAGCCCACAGGGGTTAGGTGGCTTGYGATGAGCCACATGTCAGTGTTGGGGGCCTGTTGGAAGCAAGCCAAATAAAAAAGAAAGGTTATTTTGGGAAGAAAGGAATGCACGAGGAAAGCGACAGCTAGAAGGAAGAACAACATGCACGCATGCATGGAAGACCTAACGATGTTAGGGTTAGKATTTTTGTAATACATTGTAATGGCTAATGAGATAKAAATGGATAAATATAGATACCTAGGTCTCATAGTGATATCTAGAGTGGGCATTTAGAGAGTCTGAAGAGACGACGGGAGGAAGGAGTCATGTTTTGATAACTAGTTTGTAATACTCTGTGATACGACCCAATTTTGAAAGATGTTGAGCTGTAGAGGGTCAAAAGGGTATATCTCAAGGGTTATATCATAGGCTGAGGATCATGGTGTGATCTATTCCGCCTCATAATAGATCTCGACACGACTGAGAATGAGTTGTAAAGCACGCGGGGCTGTAGTTTTGGAACTACCATCATAGAAGAGATTGAGAGACAAATCTTTGTAGATGTAGCCCAGGGGGGGTAAGCCATGGTAAATCCTGTGTTATATGATTGAATGTTTGTGTCTCTTTTACTGTTTATGAGTAGATGTTAGCATGATGAATGAATGATCCAATTACATTACATGCATAATTGGGAATGACATTATATTGCTTTAATAAGTTAAATAGAACCTTCAACGCACACTTCTCAGATCTCCATTCAATCCTAGACTACAAACACTTGAGCATTGGAGTCGCCCATTAAGACTATCTCGGGTGAGACTGCACAGTACACTCTGTGTACTGCATTACCTTTTGGTTTACCAGGAGGGCCGATAGTTTTAGAAGATTTGTTGGAACCCCAATAGACTCGGACCTAGGTGAATCAGGTTAAAAGTATAACTCAAAGGAATCAACCCAAAAATATTGCTAAATGTATAGAGTGTCATAAGGTCAAGGCTAATCATAGGAACCCAGCTGGGTTGCTGTAGCCATTGCCTATTACTGAGTGGAAGTTGGAAGTGGTGACCATGGATTTCATCATAGGATTACCCAAAACAAGCAAGCAACATGATTCTATCATGGTGTTGGTGGAAAATTTTACAAAAGCTTCCCATTTTATTCCCATGAAGGTTACTCACAAGGAAACCAATGTGGAAGATATTTATATGAGGGAGGTAGCATGATTGCATGGCATACCCAAGACAATTGTGTTTGACCAAGACCCAAAGTTTACTTCAAAATTTTGGAAGGGATTATTCAAGGGGTTTGAAACCAATCTGAACTACAACCTATCATTCTGAGTCTAATGTGAAGATAGAGAGGGTAAACCAAGTGATAGAGGATATGCTAAGGATGTATGTGATGGACAAACCATCTAAATGGGAACATTATCTACACTTGGTGGAATTTTCCTACAACAATGGGTACCAAGCATCACTGAAGATGAGCCCATTTGAGGCACTTTATGGCAGAAAGTGAAACACTCTGGCAAGATGGGACAACCCAATTGATAGAGAAGTAGTTGGGCTAGAGTTTCTCAGAGAAAGGGAAGAGAAGGCCAAAAAGTGTGTGATCATGTTTTCTTGAAGGTGAAGGCCAACATAAGTTCCTTGAAGTTGGGAAATTGTTCCAAGTTGGCAGCTAGATATTGTGGGTCATTTGAAATCCTAGAAAGGATTGAACCAGTAGCTTACATTCTTCCATTACCTGCATCTATGTCTATACATAATGTATTCCATGTATCATTGATTAAGAAATATATACCTGATGCTAATCATGTTATTGATTGGAATGTCATTTAGGTGGAGCAAAATACTGCTTTTCAAGTGCATCTGGTATGCATTTTGGATCGAAAAATCAAACAGCTCTAGAATCGAGCCATAGGGATTGTAAAGATTCATTAGACTTGGTATGGTGTTGAGGACACAACCTAGGAGCATGAAGATGCTATGTGGGCATAATACCCGCATCATTTTGAAGATTTTGAAAATCTTCCTAAAGTTATCTAAATGAATTGCATTGAGGATGGTGCAAAAATTAAGGGGAGGGGATTATGATACCCCATGGACAAGCCCCTGTTGAATTGTAATGATGCTTAATGATGTTATAGAATGGTGAGCCAAGTATTTATAAGTTGGGAGGCTTATGTGTTTTCTAGTACAGAAAGTCTATTTTTGTATATGTAATTATGCATATTTCTAATATAAATACATCGTCGCGTGTAGACCGACCACGAAGAAAGAGTTATGGGGGACTAATATCCATTGGGTAGGGAAAGGGATGGGGATGAGAGGTTAGGAAAGAGGGGCTAAGCTTGAGGGCTTAACCCAAGGGAATATTATAATGTATTTCCTGAAAATACTAAAGCTGGTAAATAAACCTAGTTATCCTAAGTTCCTTTCGGGAAGGAACAAACTCCAATTGGAGAGGAACAAGCTCCTAGAGAGTCAAGCTTCACCCAGGATGCATGCAGATTTATGTGAGAATTCCCACCATTGTGGGGGGGCGTTCATGATTCTTTCCATCTTCCTCACGTGCTCAACATTGGGGAGGCTACCCACACACTCATGCAGGCAGACTGGCCATTTCTCACTATTTCTCACTCCGAGCATTCTGAGAATTGACCATTGTTGGCAATCTTTCTTCATGAGTTCACTCTCACAATTCTTTCCATCCCTTATTCTGTTCACACACGCACTAAACAGGCATGCAGCCAGAGCATTTTCCGCAATTGTGAACCTCTGTATTTTGCTAAGTCGTTCCCTTGCCTTACCCGATTTTAGTTGTTGTGGTTTGAAGAGGTGGGTTGTCAGGCCCGTGGTTGAAGAAGTAGGTTGTTAGGCCCGTGGTTGAAGAAGTAGGTTGTCAGGCCTATGAGCAACTCTCTCCAGGTGAGATCTTTTGTTGAGGAAGTGATTCTTCTTGAGGGAGTCTAGCAACAACTACAAAGCTCTGAGGAATGCTTGTCCCAAAGTGATTCCTGATCCAGCCTATTACTAAATCCCTGGAAGGGAAGTGGAGTAGTCGATGGACTATGGAATAGTGAAGGTGCATACTCTCAGGGTGGGACAGGCATGTGAGGAATGAGTTTCTATGAGCAATGGGTGCAAGTAGGATCCTTGGATAGAATCCTTCATGTTGCATTGTGTAGCTTCTCGTAGCCTCGACCTAGCCTAGGATTCCTTTTCCCTGGGTGGATTTTAGTCCCAGCTCGGGGGTGACCCATTACTGATAGCTTGGAGCAGCATGGTCTAAGGCTGGGAGGTTCGTGGAAGGTCTGCATGCAGTCGATGGTTCTTCATGAAAAGATAAATACCAACTCTATGTTAATTTTACATGCTATGTATAAATGTTGTGTTTAGGTACATGTCTGAATGTTATC
Organism: Picea mariana; assembly: GCA_032191745.1. Lineage (NCBI taxonomy): Eukaryota > Viridiplantae > Streptophyta > Pinopsida > Pinales > Pinaceae > Picea > Picea mariana. The sequence goes on from JASDQU010102800.1 coordinate 103,496, forward strand.
AAAATTTCCTGTATGTGTTATTGTTGCTTCCACATGGATATGTGTATGAACAAAATCTTTATCTCTATTTAAAAAAAGAGAAAGTATTGAGAGATGAAAAATGGATGAGCAAAGATTGAATATCATTCCAAAAGGGAAGAGTTGTGAAATCAGTTTCAAGTCAGCTTGGCACTTTCACTATAACTTATTTTATGGGATGTTTCAGACATTGAAATTTTGTAGTGACGGAGGAGAGATATCTGGTGCATGTGGTAAAGTTTTCATATGTTGATTCGCTATACTTTCAGAGATATGGCCTGTGGAAGTTAGGGTTCCTGAATACTCCTGAAATCAGTTTTAAACAAGTCATCTTGGAACTTTCTCTATAAATTATTTTTTTGGGACGTTTCATACCTTGAAATCTTGCAAATATAAAGGATATATATCTCGATACGTGTCGTAAAAAAATGATATGTTGATTTGTTATACTTTCAGAGATATTCCCTATGGATGTTAGGGTTTTTGAATGCTCTCAAAATCAGTTTCAAATAGGTTGGCTTGGAATTTTCATTATAACTTTGTTTCTAGGACTCTTCATACTGTGAACATTTTATAGAACAAAGGATACATATAGAAGTACCTTGGGTAAAAAAATTAGATGTTGGTTTGTTGTACTTTCGAAGATATGCTCTGTGGAAGTTAGAGTTTCTAAATGGTCTTGAGATCAATTTCAAATAGGTCTGAAACATCCCATAAAATAAGTTATAGTAAAAGTTCCAAGCTGACTTGAAACTAGTTTCGCAACTCTTCCTTTTTGGAATGATATTCAATATTTTCTGATCCATTTTTCATCTCTCAATACTTTCTCTTTTTGTATTTTTTTCATAACCCTTCATGAAGGGACATGTCCATTCATTAAATAATTGATTCTCCTTTTTTTTTTTTTCAAATACCATGGGAAAATACCCAAACCCATGGGTTTGAAACCACCATTTCACTTTTTATTTTTTCACATGCACCCTTTTTTTAATATACTTGTAAACGCACACACACACACACATAGATATATAGATATAGATATAGATCAATCTTGGTAATGTTGTGTGTATTGTAATGCCATAATATGACATTAATGACAACATTAATCCTTTGACATCAATAACAATAATTCCAACATGGTGTTGTAGGAAAGTACCTAATTTTCGGTATCCCGTTGTGTTTCCCTCCACTTCCAAGCTAGTTGTGGGTGTTTTCTTAATATCTACAACCATTCATTTAGCAACACCATGAATTACACCTAGAACATGTCATAACTTTCATTATATAAATGTTATCCTTAAATCTTTAGACTCTTTTCCTAGTCATAAGGGCCTCTTACCTTACAAGTATCAATGTTCTAAGTAGGTTTGTGTCAATAGGGATGTGATATCATCCAAGCTACACACATCATGATAGAGGGTCTCAACAAAGAAGCCCTTTTTGGCTCAAAGAATAAATTAAAGTCCACAAGGATATCCAACAAAAAAATATTTTACTATAACACTAACATATTCAATTCCCCGGAAAGGAAAGAATAAATCTCACCTGAGACACATTATTCAAAGACATAAAGTCTAGTGTAAGCTCAACTAGTAATTAGAAATATGCAAGTTTCATCCAGCATACTATCCATATTAATCCTTTAACATATCATTTCACTTTATTATACATAATAATATAACATCTATTCTAACATATAAATATAGAACCTCATAATATATTAAATGCAATAAAAGAACATAACATCACATTAGAGCATAAAGACAAGGATAATATGAAAGGGGTCTCATTCAATTAATATTCTTTGATATCCAAAGCATCCTCACAAGTCTAGCACTACATCAACATGAATACACCCATGTATCAATTACAAACTTAGGAATGAATTAACACTACAACTAATACGACCCTAACAAGTGAAGCCACCCATATCGCTGCCTTACTTCTCATTGAATCAAAGTTATTACTGTGACTTTGTTCGTTTAACCTTTGATCTTGACCTAATATCGTGGCTCATGCTTCCCACAACTTTTGATTTTTTTATTCATGCCAACAACCCTTAATCTCTAAGGTCTCCAAACTTAAATTATCGTGTTTGTTGAACCGGCACCACTATATCTTCCATCCAAACAAAGAGGCTAACACAAACTATTGCCCCCCGAAAAGTTAGTCATGATTCATACCTTTTTTCTTTTAACGAAAAACATACTTTAAATAACTATTACAATCTAATTAAATTTTAACATTTATTTATTCATTTTAATCAAAGATAGAACTCCCTTATTGACTAGTTGGTATATACTCATGCACTAAAACGTTCCTAGAATATTTTTTTTGGTTTATCACTTTAATTTTTAATATTAAACTTTTTTTAAATTCAAAAACCTAAACACAAATTTTTGGATGGTTTATATATATTTATATTAATCTATTTTTTTTACATGAAGGAATATTTCTCTCAACAAAATTAACAATTATTTTGTTATTTAATTTTGAATCAAAAACAAATTTTCAATACATATAGACTCGAAACCATTACAATATATTTATTATGAACTTTATTTATATTATTATGAAAATTGAGCTTAATGACCAGTCCCTCATCGTAGGACTATGCATCAATCAATCACTATCTCAAGTCTTTTATCGGGTAGGAATTTAGCTTTCTTTTTAGGATGTCCACGGGAATCGAACAATTGACAAGCACTTAATTGAAATGAATTACTATATTCATAAAGAAATTTTAAAAGGAGAAACGTGGGATAGGTTTAGAAGATAACTTTCTATATAATAATAGATTATAATTAGAATAGTTGTTAGAAGTAAATTTGATTTCCTTCTCTTTTTTCTAAAAAAAAATCTAGTGGTAGCCATGCCCACATAATGGTCGAAGCTTGTTATACCAAATAAGAGTGAGCCTAATTAGGATTCACCAGTGGGCGTTCTCCCTTACTGATTGACATAGGTCATTTTGACTTGTCAACACCCCCATTACTCACGCATATGGGGATAGCCACATATGGAATTTCAAGAAGATTCTAGAAGGTCCAAAACTTTATCACAATTGAGGGTTGAGAAAGTCAAATCCCTACCCCTAGATGCATATTAGGTGATGTTAATTATTAGGCCACCCAGGAGGAGAAGGGGTTCCATTATTTGGCATTGTATTTGTTCCATAGTGGAGAAGATCACCTAGGAGTGGTATTTTAATAGCATAGTACATGAGAGATTATGTAGCGGCCATACAAGCTACATTGTCAAAGTCAACTCCATAGAGAGTGTCTCTTTATTTGTATGACATTTGAAGAAAAGAGAGTAGAACGACCTCACCTTCTAGCTGAGATTTCTCCTATATTGGGTTTCCAAGGTTATATTTTGTGTTTATTTTTGGATGGTACATGAGTATTTATTTATGTTCTCTATTTTTTGCATTTCAGCTATTTCATACAATTTAAGTAGAAAACTAGTAATTAAAAAATCTGAGATCTAGAGGAAATTAACCTTCACAATAAAGATTTCAGTATTTTATAACTCTTTTCTGACAGAGTGTTTGGTGGAATATATGTGGTAGTTTACAGATCATATTGGTATTAGAGCAAGGTTTTGTTGGAGTATTTGTTGAAAGTTGTAGGGATCCAGGAATCAATTAAGAAGAAAGTCACAGAACCCTAGCCATGGTCGACAAGTTTGTTCATAACAACCCTTGAGATCCAATAGAGGAGATATTTGCAAGGTTGGAAGAGAAATTCACTGACATATCTCACAATATGTCCCTCCTCATGGAGGCTCTAGAAATCAATTTGAAACCATTCAGAGCAGTAGGAGGCTCCAAATTAGAGATTGGATCAAATGGGAAACTGAGAGATAATGAAGAACCAGAAAAGGAGTCACAGAAAGAACCTGAGAAAGAGTAATTGAGTTCCAGTAAAAAACTCTTCACAGTCTTTATTCAATATGGAAGAAAAAGTGGAAATAAAGCCACACCAATGCGATATTGGTGCATTAAAACTGAATCATTGGTTGCAGCAACTAGAAGTTTATTTCAACGTTCACCATATAGATGAAGAACAAAAGATATCATTTTCTAGACTGAGGTTAGAGGGCCATGCCTTAACCTCGTCGTAAATCCATATGAAAACACTTAGGTTGGAGGGTGATCTATCAGTAACTATACAGAGGAATTTAAAGCCCTCATCAAGTCCCAATTCTACCCTATCGAGTATGTAGAGGACCAATGGATCCAACGACACTACTTCATGCATAAGCAAGGGAAGAGTGTATACGAGTACACCACCGAGTTCAAAAAGAAGGACACCATGCTGGGTATCTCTCTCAAAAACTCAGATGTACTCCTTAAGTATCTAGGAGGTCTACATAGGCATCACAAAAGCAAGTGATGATTTTCAAGCCAAGGATAGTGGACGAGGCATGTGTATAGGCACAATATCTGCAAAACATAGGCTACAATAAAGGGCATCTAAGAGGTTCCAAGAAAAGAGAGCACCAGGAAGCTTCCAAGGAAGGGAAGAAGAAGTGGAAATCGGGAAAGGATAAGAAGACAACAACCACTTCTTATCAGTGCAAGGATCCATTTTATCCATTGCAATATTTATGCGAACACTAAGGAAAAGTGTTGGAAACAACATCCAATGTTGAACTTGAAAAATTGCAAGAAGGATGCAAAGAAAAATAATATTCTAGCCATCGATTTGAACGATCAAGTTGAAAGCAGCTATGATGTGGATGAGAAGATTATCCACACATCACTACAGAAGGAGGTGAATCTGAGTATCCTTCATCACCAAGAAGAGAATGAGATGACCAAACCTTTCCATATCAATATCCAGGTCAAGAAGACCAAGATAGATGCCTTATTTGACTTTGGTTCACATGATAATATCATAGCAATGGATTTTGTCAACAATCTTGGATTGGAGGTTCGTGATCATCCTATCCCATATCCATTGGGATGGGTAAACAAGTATGTAGAGATCAAGGTAATGAAACAATGTAATATTAAATTTGTTGTAAGTGTTTATTTTATTGATGAAGTGGAATTGGACATAGTACCCCTTGGCGTATGTGAAGTAGTGTTTGGGAGCCCCTACATGTATATGGGGGATGTAATATTTATGCAGAGATCTAACCAGAACTGAATAAACAAGGATGGGAAGTCCTACATTATCAATGTGTATAAAGGAAAGTCAAATATCTCACTGGTAAGTTCCAACCAAACCAAGAAATTGATTAGTTCCAGTGAAAAATATGTTTTACTTTTATTAAGAGAAAATCATATTGAGGATGAGTCAATAAGAGTAAAGGCATCCTTAGAGGGGTGTAATAAAGAGTAGAAAATTATTTGGAGGAGTTTCTATAGTAATACAAAGGATTTTTCCAAGATCCTAAAAGGATATCACTCAAGAGGGAAGTGGAGCACAAAATACAATTGTTGCCAAATATTGGGTTGTATAGACAACTATTATAGAAGGAAATGAAGTGAAGAAGTAGTTGTAGTAGCTATTGGAGTAGGGTGTTATTTTACCAAGGACCTCACCTTGTGGTTCACTTATCATAATTGTACGAAAGAAATATGGGACTTGGCGAATGTGTATTCACTACAGATAATTGAACAATATTACATTAAAAAATTGGTACCCTTTTCCCATGATTGATGATCTATTATATAAGTTGTAGCATAAAAAATATTTCACCAAGTTGGATGTCAAATTGGGATGCCACCAAGTATGCATCAATGAAGAAGACACCTAGAAGACTACCTTCAAAACAAGGCAAGGTCTGTATGAATGGTTGGTCATGTGTAATGCACCAACTACATTTATGAGACTCATAAATGATGTATTACACCAATATCTAGATTCACTTGTTATAGTCTATTTGGATGATATATTGGTTTATAGTGCTACCTAGAAGAAGCACAGATCACATCTCATGCAGGTGTTAGAGACTCTAAAGAAGAACCAACTGACAGCTGACCTCAAGAAATGTGAGTTTACTCAACAATATTTGGTGTAGTTGGGGTATGTGATCGATGGAGGGGAGCTCAAGATAGATCCCACAAAGATGGAGGCCATCATCAAATGACTAGTTCCTACGAATGTCACTTAATTTAGGAGTTTTGTTGGGGAATCACAATACTTATAGAAGTTCATAGATCCATTTTCAAGGGTAGGTGCACCACTCCACAACATAACAACGAGTGGTAAGAGTTTCCAATAGGGGGAGAATCAACAAAAGGATTTCAATGAGCTGAAGAGAAAGATCAGTCAAGCACTATTTATCGCATTACAAAAATTGAAAAAGTATTTTTGAAGTGGAGATAGATGCAAGTGGGTATGCCATAGGAGCATTTTTTATTCAAGGAGAAAGGATTGTACGCTATCATTATGAAATATTTCATGGGGAAGTTCCAACTACCCTACCTATGACAAGGAACTTTCTTCCCTAGTTCAAGTTGTCAATAAGTGTAAGAACTACCTGATGGGAAAGGAGACCATCATCCACATAGATCACCAACCACTATAGTATTTACATGCCTAGAGTGAGCTACAACAAACCAGACATTACCAGTGGATGGGGGTTTTACAACGATTTCATCTAGTCATCATGTATAAGAAGGGAAACACAAATATGTTAGTAGACATGTTTTTAAGGACACACACGTCCAATATTAAAGATCTGAGAACTCTGATGCAAATGGATACTTTTATCCATGACTCATACAAAGAGGTATACACAAAATATGAGGACTTCAAGGAGGTGTTTCGAGAGCTACAAATCCAAATTCATATAGAATAAGGTGACATCAAGGATAATTATCATTTCTAGAATGGGTTACTTTACAATATCGACAAGCTCTATGTCCCTGAAGGTGAACAACTACAACTTATTAGAGAAGCTCACACATACAAGGTTGTGGGACAATTTAGTGTTGGGAAGACAACTTCCAACTTATAGAGGTATGTGTACTGGCCCAAAATGCAAGAATATGTAGCACAATCTATTAAAGGTTGTATACTTTGTTGTACCAGGAAGCCTAGTAGTAGGAAGCAAGGTCTATACCATCCCTTACATGTACCCACTCAACCTTGGAAAATAATTTCCATGGTGTTGGCACAGGGGTAGACCCAGGGTTCAACTCTAACAACGCACCAACAAACCCTAACTACTTGCCCTTACGACAACACTTGTGAAGAAGATGAAGTCTCACCCGAAGTAGTAATAGTGGGGTTGCAAGACACAAGTGTCTACAACCAGAGGAAATGCAAGATGATTCCAAAACAACAACGCAAAATAACCCATAGATTCTTAACAATATTATGCTTAATTTCATGAACTAAGTTATATCTTCTTATCTTCGACAAGAAAAATAACAGTGCAATAACAACGTAAAAAGTAGAAAATAACAAAGTATCAACCACATAGAACAACAATAATTTACATGGATCACCCTCTCCCTAGGGCTACATCCATAGAACTGTGTTTATTGATATAATAGGTGAAGATATATAGTTCTATCTGCATACTCAACTTCATATCTATCTGTGCACTCAGCTGTAGATCCTTCTCGGTTTTCCTCTTTATTTCCTATCCTAACGCACCTAGCTGCAAAGTCGATCTTAGCACCCAGTTGAAGACCCAAAATACAAGAATACCCTAAAACATAACACTTTTACATCTCGACACCACTATCACCCCCTTTATCTCAACTCTTCTAGACCTCTATTTATACATTCCATGACTCTTAGAAAACCATGGACCAAAGCCTAAGTGTCAAAACCCTAGGTCCACATAACCCGCATTTTAAGGACTTCGCTGACCTGTTCTTCCTTCTTCTCTGCGAGGTGCTCCAAAGCATCCACTAGTGTCTTCTTCCGCTTGTTGACTTGTCCATGATCTATCTTCTTTGTTGCTTTGTCTTCCTTGATCAACAAATTTCTTTCCTTTACTTCGTTCCTTCTTTTATGCTTCTTTAACCACTTTGACCCTTCCTCAGTTTCTGTGCCTTCCGCACACTTCATACTTTGTCTTTATTCTTCCTTAATCTTTGTTTTCTTCCTTAATACATGACCAAGGGCTAACAGGCCCCCAACACTCACATGTGACTCGTCCCAAGTCACTGTAGGTTTGAGCCTTCTATATTACTTTGACTGCAGACTGCATGGAGCAGCCTGTGTTTTCTGCTCCATCCCTCCCTGTCATGCGTAGACTGTCTTTGCTGTGTCTGGTACCTAATTTGAACTACACCTGGTACCTAGACCCTTCTTCCTTTTCTTTTGTTGAGAGCTGTGAGGCAGCTGGTTGTCACAATACAACATCAATCAGTTCTTGTTTACTAAACCATCCTTCCAATCTCCATTAAGAGTCTTCAACTATGTAGCTCCACCTTCTGTAACATAGACAACCTCGAATGGACCAAACCAATGTGTCCTGAACTTTCTTGGATGCTTCATGAACTTGTTGTCATATAAAAGTACCAAATCTCCTTGTTTAATTTCTTTCTTCTTGATATGTTTGTCATGGTAACCCTTTTCTCGTTCTTTTTGTACCTGCTGATGAAATCCTGCAATGAACATGTCTTCCTCTAGTTCCATCAACTGCAAAATCCTGTCTTGAACAACGTTGGTGTCATCCATACCTGTAAATGTTGCAATTCTTAAACTAGAAACCAAATATTCCATAGGTACCACTACTTCCTGGCCATAAACTAACTTGAAGGGAGTCTGCATTGTTAACTTTTTTCAAGTAGTTCAATAAGCCCATAACATTGCTGGAATTCTCAAATCCCAATCATCTCTGTTAAAACTGCAAATATTAGTCAGCAATGTATCCAAAATCTTATTGAAAGCTTCGACTATATCATTCGCAGCTTGTGGGTGATATGGTGTCATCTTCTTATGGTGAACTTCGAACTCCTGAGTCAAGGATTCAATAGTTTTTTTAATGAAGTGTGTGCCTTGATCAATCATAAGGATCTTCAAGAATCCAACTATGGTTATGATATCATCAAAGATAAACCACACAGCTGTAGATGTACTATAGTCTTTAACTACTCTTGCTTCTGCCCATCTGGCCAAATATTTTGTAGCAGTGATGATATATCGAGCTCCTGTGCACTTTCCTGGTGGGTTGATAGGTCCCACAAAGTCAATAGCCCATTTTTCAAATGCCTGTAAATTTAATTGAGGTGCTAAAGGAATCTCATCCCTTCTAGAATGCTTCTCTTCCCTTTGACATACATCACAGGCTCTGTAGTATTCCTTAGCATCCTTATGTAAAGTGGGCCACTAGAGGCAAGCTCTGAGAAACTTATGTGTTGTTACTTTCCCAGCATAATTTCCTCCTGTGATGCCTTCATGTGCTTATTCAAGAATCAATGGTCTTTCTGACTCCATAACACACCTTCTTAAGATCTCATCTGGTCCCATCTTATATAACTGTCCAACTATAATTTGAAAATCTGTAGCGTAGACTACCAACTATTTCTTCTGAATAATTGTATATTTGTGAGGTGCCATTCCTATGGACAGGAACTGCACTATCTCAATGAAGTGATCATCGACTTTCCTAATGGCCAACAATTGTGCATCTGGTAGTGTATCATCTAAACTGGTAGGTTCCTCTCCATGGTCTAACCTGGATAAGTGGTCAGGTCCCTTATTCATTCTTCCTGGCTTGACCACAATCTCAAAGTCATATTCCTGGAATAATAATATCCATCTTCATATTCTTCCCCCCAACACTGGCTTGTTGACTAAGTACTTCAATGCAGAATGATCAGTAAACATCTTAAAATGTCCTCCCAACAAGTAGTGTCTAAACTTCTGCAGTGCATATACCATAGCTAAGCCCTCTCTTTCAGTGGTAGTATAATTCATTTCATATGTAGAGAGCTTCCTACTAGCAAAGGCTATAGCGTGGTAAATATCTCCTGCACCTGGCTATGCTAAAATTGCTCCTAATGTAGTGCATGAAGCATCGACATGAACATGGAATTACTTACTCCAATCTGGAAAAACAAAAATAGGTGCAGTGATCATTTTCTTCTTTAATGTGTCGAAGCTCTACTGACATTCCTTTGTCCATTGAAACTTACTATCCTTCTTTAATAGCTTCTCCATAGGTGTTTTTATCTGTTTGTAACCCTCAATAAACTTTATGTAGTATCTAGTGTGTCCTAGTGCAATGTGCAAAGTGTCTAACCAAAGTAGGAGGAGGTAGATCAACAATGATAGCAATCTTGGAAGGATCTACCAACAACCCCTTATTACACACAATGTGTCCTAACAACACTCCAAAAGGTGAAAATAAAATACACTTCTTCAAGTTCAGGTCAATCTGACATTGCCTGCACTTATCCAACATTAATCTCAAATATTCAATATGATCTTTCAATACACTAAAAATGGTTCGGTCATCAAAGTATGCCTCCAAAAACTTATGTAAAAATTCCTTAAATGATTCGACCACCACCCTGGAAAAGATGGTTGGTGCATTCTTCAAACCAAAAGGCATCATAGTGTACTGAAAATAACCCCATTCTATTGCAAATGTAGTCTTATGTCTGTCCTCCTTAGCAATTTTGATCTGGTGATAGCCTCAAAATCCATATGTGAATGAATAAACTTCCTATCCTCCTACATTATCTATAAATTCATCAGTAAAAGGTGTAGGAAATGGATCATGTAAACATGCATCATTCAATTTCCTTAGATCTACACAGATTCTGATTTATCTTGTCTTCTTATCTTGGACCACCATAGGGCTGATCCATTCAGATTCTTCAACTGGTTCTATAATTCCTGCTTCTAGCATTCTATCTAATTCAATCTTAACTTTCTTCTTGTACTTGGGATTCAGTCTGTAAGGCCTTTACTTGACAGACCTTGCATCTGTTTTCAAAGGAATATTCATTTCTCCCATGGGCCCTTTAATTCCCTTCATGTCTATGAACTTGGTTGGAAACAGGTCCTGATACACATGCAATAGTTCTGTAATATTACTAATAGTAGCATCATCCCAATAATCTCCAACATTTTCCAACTTAGGTGCTTTCTTTGTTCCAATATTAACCTTCTTAATTTTAATAGGCTTCTGAACAAAAGGTAATTCAATCCCCAGTCCTTCTATATCTCTTTGTCCTTCGATTTCTGAAATGTTCACATTCCTAGGGTCATCATCCTCATCAACATTAATATTATAACAACCATGTAACTGTTGTAGAGGTGCAATCCATTCATCTTATTCCTATTCAAGAGGGGGGTTAGGTGCCTCCTCAAAGACCTTCTATCTTACAATTTGTAAATCCTAATCTACTGTGGGGTACTGAATTTAAAATAGGAATGTAGCTTTAAATTTTTGGGTCATACCATACCAATTTGTAGTGACTAAGCGTAGTTCTTCTTGAAGATACCAGTTGATAGGAGTAGTATCTAAGGTGTTAATTAACTTATGTACCCATTGTTCTTTAGGAATGTTTCTCCAGGCTTCCTCACAACTTCGCACATGGTCCTTAGGACAACTCTGACCTGTGTATCAAACTTCGCAACCTTCAATTTGGTTTGAAAAGAGCATTGTCAACATAGTGTGACATTGTACCCACTCTGCAATGTTCTTCTTGTGTGTTCCCCACCATCTAGCTAGCGTTTCTTTCAAGGATTCATATAGTGCCAACAACCTATGTTGTACTAGTACAATTCCTTCAAATTCAAATAGAAATGTCTCTAAATTATTCCAGCCATAAAATGTAGGAAGATTACTTACTTCTGTGTCAATCCAGTGAAATTCCTTAGTCAATCTGGCACACCTCCATGTAGAGACTTCATACATTTTGTTTTGCCAATTTTCCAATACTTCTTCTGAATTTGACGAGCATGCCCTTTTACTTTGCCAACTTAGATTTCCATCCATTGTAGGATTAATATAATCTTGTTGTCATGTTGTCAATTTATATATGTTCTTTAGCTTATAGGCATGGTCTTATTCTCTTATAGGTTCTGTATATCTGTGACCTTCATCGGGATCAAGAGGTAAAATGAACCTAAGGCCATCACCTTCAAATGTCATTCTTCTCTTTTTCAGGTCAATAATAGTCAAATTGTTGAAAGCACAATAAATACCCAACAATGCAAGATAGGGACAAATATCATCAACAATATCGATCACTTCAAAGTCTACAAATGTCCTCACTCTGTCGATATCCATAAGGACATGCTCTAGTATTCCAAAGGGGCTCACCGCCTGCTGATTAGCCATCTTGAGAATAACAGGAGAGTAAATCAATTTAGGTTTTCCCATAAATTCCCAATTTTTCTTCGTCATAACATTTATTTCTGATCCCAGGTCAAGGACCACATAGTCCATGTCATAGTCTCCAATTTGAGCACTAAGGTGCAGTTCCTTGCATGTCCTCCTTTTTCTAGATACTTGATTCACAACTCTACTCAGCAGAGGATCTAGTCTTCCAATTTTGTATTGTCTTATCGGGTGTTGTAGTTCCTACACAACTCTTTCATCTTTAATCAAATCAATACAAGTATACAAGAAGTCTACAAGCTTTCTTATCTCTTTTCCTTGTCTAGGTGGGGCAGACTGATCAAATGCTGGAGGAATTTCACATTCCCTTACTTCTGATTGTGCCCTAGATGAAGAAGCCTCTTCACCTACAAATTCTCTTCTTGATTCTTCAAAAGTGTGCTTTTCTTTCCTTGGATAAAACAATGGTGCCTTCTCTGAAGCTCTTTTGATCCATGATCCATCTGTAGTATTTCCTGGGGTAGCCCTATCTTCTCCTGTGACAATGCCTCCTCTAGTAATAAAAATGACTATGGGTTCCTTATCACGAGGTTCAAATGATATTCTTTGGACTTGCTGGTTTCCATCTCGTCTTTCCTGAACTTTAGCTAATAATAATGGACAGACTTCAATGACATGGTCAAACGAATTACAGTAGCTGCAAGTAGTAGAAGGGTTCTAACAATCCCTTTCCAAATGAGATGGTTGGGCGTAGTTATAGAAAATAATATGACCTCTACCTCGACCCATGCCTCCTCCTCGTCCTCTTCCTCTGAACCCACCGTGAGGGGTGAAGCTTCCTCTTCCTGGGAAATTGAACTGCGCAACATTCCCTTCTGGTTGTAATTCTCCTTCAATTCTATATGCATCCCTTGAACTTTCATCCATGAGGTCATAAGCCCTATAGTCCTTCTCATCATGCCCCACAGATTTACAGAGTGTACAATAAATATTGGTGGGTGTCTAGAAATATTTTTGCATATAATAACATTCACCAGAGCGATGTCTAGTTCTACATACCTCACACCATGGTAAAGTATCCTGCTTCAAAGGGTTAGGAGCTCCAGAGGCCAATTATTCACTAAATAAAGGACAATGCTCTTTGTCATGGCCCTCTTCTTTACATATGATACACTAGATGTCTTCTCCTTTCTCTTTTCCTCTATCTTTCTTCATGTCTTCAACCTATAAAGATAAACTAGTTAATTGATTCAAAATCTGACTCATACCTAGACTGGATTCTCCTACAGGAGTTGCTTCTAGTTTCATGGCAATCTCTAATGCTTCAGCCTACAAAGTGACCTTTTGTTGCATTAAAGGAAATCTAATGTGTGGCAGGAGAGTAGCAATGAACTATTCCTTATGTTGTTTTTCTGGAATCTGAAAACTTAAACGACCTATCATGATCTTAAACCTATGATCAAATTCCCAGACAGGTTCAGTCACCTTCTTCTTGATTTCCTTCAACTCTGTAATGTGTTGTGACTCTGACTTAGGATTCTTGAACTCTTCACTCAACGCAGTATTAATGTCATTCAATGCTCTAGGTTGTACAGATGTTGTAGCAAACTTCATATACCATCTCAGTGCATGGTCCCTCAAGGTAGTACTAAACTGAGCTCTCTTAATAGCTTCGTCGGTGACTTTCTTAATGCTCCATACATATTTGCATAAGAACCAGTGCTGGTGAGGATGCTCAAATCCATCTCCTCTGAAATTGGGTAGCCTTATTTCATCGGCCATTGACTTTCCATGGTTTCTTGACTGAGTCTGTATTAAACTACTTGTGACGGTACTCTGATTTCTCTGATTACTTTGGTTACTCTGGTTACTTGGTGCTGCTAAAACAACAAGAGGAGTAGCAATACTTACTTCGACAATAGGCGCATTACCTGAAGTTCCTGGTTCTTCCCAGTGAGGTTCTTCAGTCTCTACTTCCCCTGCCCTTGTGAAATTCAAATACTTTTCTCCTGATTTCTCTGATTCTTCTCCACTATAGAATCCTTCGTCTTGTGCTAATGGCCCGTAACTCTGCTTAAAGAAGTTTGCAAGAGAAAAAAATTTGAATGATCTCCGACTACGCGCGTGTCTAGCCTCTGTGTCACTGTCATTGTCTGAGTTCTTGAACATTATCTTTAAAATCCAACTTATTACTGTATCTTCAAGATATTCTTCTCATGCAATAGAATCTTAATATTCAACTTCAAAAAGTGTAGAAACTTTCCTCTAGGTCCCTTGAATAAATACCTCTCTACTTGACTATATGATTCCACTCTGTCAATAGAAAATTCAGTAATGTACCCTACAATAGTGTTTTCAAACCAGATATCCACTGCCCTTGACATAGTGTTATCAACTTTCTTGACTTTCTTAATCAACTTCGATGTCCAAACCATAGGTGGTATAGATCTAATTTCAAACTAAGTGTCTGCTAGTCTAGCTAACCACTTATACAACTCCTCATGAACTGCTGCAAAAAAAATCTTGTGCACATCAGTAAAAATGTACCTTCCCAGCCAGTCTTTTGTACTAATGTTAGGGTTCTTGTTCTGAGCTTCAACACCGTCCCTTTCTTGTTATTCTATCCAATTCTGAATTTTTGTATTCGAGGGAAACCACCTTGACATTCCCTCTAGAAGATCCTATTCCTGGAAACAAAACCATTTGTTGGCACAGGGGCAGACCCAGGGTTCAACTCTAATAGCAAACCAACAAACCCTAACTATTGTCCCTTATGGAAACACTTGCGAAGCAGATGAAGTCTCACCTGAAGTAGAAATAGGGGGGTTGTAGGAAACATGTGTCTACAGCCAGAGGAAATGAAAGATGATTCCAAAACAACTCAAAATAACCTAGAGATTCTTAACAATATTATTTTTAACTTCGTGAAGTAAATTATATCTTCTTATCTTTGACATAAAAAATAACAGGGTAATAACAATGTAAAAGGTAGCAAATAACAAAGCATCAACAACATGGAACAACAATATTTTATGTGGTTCACCCTCTCTCTAGGGCTACGTCCACATAACTTTGTTTATTGATATAATAGATGAAGATGTACAGTTCTATCTACGTACTCAACTACAGATCTATCTATGCATTCAACTGCAGATCCTTCTCGCTCTTCCTCTTTATTTCCTATCCCTATGCACCCAGCTACAAAGTCAATCTTGGCACCCAGCTGAAGACCCAAAATACAAGAATACCCTAAAACATAACACTTTTATATCTCGACACCACTATCACCCCCTTTATCTCAACTCTTCTAGACCTTTGTTTATACATTCCATGACCCTTAGAAAACCATGGACCGAAGCCCAGGTGACAAAACCCTAGGTCCACATAACCCGCATTTTAATGACTTCACTGACCTGTTCTTCCTTCTTCTCCGCAAGGTGCTCCAAACCACCCATTAGTGTCTTCTTTCACTTTCTTACTTGTCCACGATCTATCTTCTTTGTTTCTTTGTCTTCCTTGATCAACAACTTGCTTTCCTTTACTTTGTTCCTTCTTTTATGCTTCTTTAACGACTTCGACGCTTCCTCGATTTGTGTGCCTTCCGCACACTTCATACTTTGTCTTTCTTCTTTCTTAATCTTCACTTTATTCCTTAATACATGACCAAGGGCCAACACAAGGATTTTGTGGGAGGATTATCAACAACTAGGAAGGGACATGAATATCTATTTGTGGTATTTGACAAGGTCAACAAGATGTGCATTATCATGCCTTATAAAAACACCATCAAATGACAAGAAGAAACATACATGTTCTTTGAACAGGTCTAAGTGCACTTTGGGATACTAAGGATTGTCATCTCCGACAGGGATACCAAAGTTATCATTACGTTATGGACTACAATGTGGGAGAATATGGACACTAAGTTGAATATATCTACAACATTTCATCAACAGACATATGGGAAGAAAAAAATATTCAACAAGACTTTGGTGTATCTTTTGAGGGGTTATGATTAGAATCATATAAAGAACTGGGATGAAAATATGATCTACATACAACACTCTTATAATAGATAATTCCACACTTCTACTGGTAAATCACCTTTTGAAACTTGCTCTGGGTATTTCTCACCTTCACCCTCAGATGTTGTATATGGATAGAAAGGAGGAGTGAAGGAGGACCTCACAAGAGATGCATTGAGAGAAGAAAAATTTGTTGATAAGATTAGGCAAATCCATTTTCAAGTATAGGATATGCTGAAAAAGTCACATGAAAAATTCAATGACAAACATTATTAACATAGAACTAAGAATCCAATCAAAGTGAGAGACATAGTTTTGTTACAACTGAACAAAGAAATACTACAAGATCCTGGTAAGAAGATCAACTCTTTGCGATATTGACCTTTCCAGAT
Organism: Picea mariana; assembly: GCA_032191745.1. NCBI lineage: Eukaryota > Viridiplantae > Streptophyta > Pinopsida > Pinales > Pinaceae > Picea > Picea mariana. Next base: position 120,204 of record JASDQU010102800.1, read on the forward strand.
ATTGGAGAAGGTGGGAGACAATGCCTACAGACTTAGTCTACCCCCATACATGTGCTTTTACTTAGTAGTGAATGTGGAGAATCTCAAACTCTACAAGCCTTCCATGTCAGATCAGAAGTAGGAGCCAGTCATACCTTCGATAGAGGACTTAGCACCAGATGCTCATGAAGAGTTGGCATAGGACACCATTTTCTAGAAGGGGTCCAAAACTACAAGACTGGGGAAACATCAATAGGAAGAGGGATAGCCACATATGTAATTTCAAGAATATTCTAGAGTATCCAAAACCTTATCACAATTTAGGGTTAAGGAAGTCAAAATCCTACCCTTAGATGGATATCTGGAAATGTTAAATATTAGGCTGCTAGGAGGAGAAGGGATTCCATTCTTTAGCAGTGTATTTGTTCCATAGTTGAGAAAATCACTGAGGAGTGGTATTTTGAGAGAATAAAAAAGGAGAGATTATGTAGTAGCCATATAGGCCGCAATATCAAAGCTGGTAACTCCATAGAGAGTGCCTCTTTATTTGTACATGCATTTGAATAAAAGAGAGAAGAGAAACCTCACCTTATAGTTGGGTTTTCTCTCATATTGAGTTTCTTAGGTTATATCTTGTTTTTATTTGTGGATGGTGTGTGAGTGTTTATTTTTGTTCTTTGTTTTTTTTAATTTCATTTATTTCATGCATTTTAAGTAGGCAATTAAATAATCTGTTATCTAAAGGAAAATAACCTGTATAGTAAATATTTCAATATTTTATAGATATGTTGTGAGGAATTGTCTAGTGGAATATCCACAACAATTCACAAATCATTGGATCACCTAGACAACATCTACTTTAAAGGACGTGTTGTATATTTTAACCTTGTAAAATTAATTACCACAGATAGATTTTTAATAAAACAAAAAATATGCAATGGCACACACACACACACACACACACACACACACACACACATTTCATAGATATTTTTTCCCTGGAAACCCAAACTAGGAAAACCAACAACCTGTTTAGAGCTACACCTCTAATCTTCTATTTATCAAATTTTCATTGTTTACAATACAACAAATTATATAGGATATCGTGGAATCCAAAAATCATACTCCATTTATCTAGATTAGTCAACAACCTTAGTTCCTTAACCATAATTATAATACCATCGACAAAAACCATGTGCCGAAAAACCTCCCAAAAACAGATGCAAAAAACAAAAACAAAAAAAACTTATGGGGGCACTTCCCCCACCCCCTTGTGATCCCCCAACACAGACACTAGATCTATTCATACAAATAATATAACATATACCCAAAATTATCCCACTTGTTGTTTTCTTTGCATACATGGGGTTATAGGGTTACATAGTGTTGGGCCCCAACAACCCCCTTCTTTATTTTTAATCAAAATCTAGGGTCCCTCGAAATTTTACTTGGATTCTTGTTTTTTTTTCCTTTGAATTGATTGGATTGGTATTGGTTTGCTTTGTTTCGAGGTTGGTTTGAGTATATATTCTTTTATTTTGTTTGGTTTGAATTTCATGAAATTCAAATTCCATTTCATTTTTCTTTCTACAGATTTTTGATGTTGATGGACGAACTTCATAATTTGGGAGTTTGTTATTACCTCTTCCTTATTGAATTTATCTTCTATGAGAATGGCTTGGTTGAAGACATGGATTAATAACAATGATTTTACAAGATGAAATTTTATTGCAACACATCTTTTCTATGACATTTGCGCATGTTTAATCAAATTTGAATGAGGGAGAGACAAACATAGAATCCTTAATTTAAACTAATTATTTTTTATCAACTGTTTAGTTTTGTTTAAATTATGATTATGTTTTCGTATTTTTCTCATTAGAAATCATTTTCACAAAATCATTTGGTAGGTTTAATTAATTAAATTCTTTTGTCAGTTTGCATCTCATTTAAAAAAACAAGAAAAAAAGAATTATCTATCATTTGTTTGATTTTGTGAAACCCCAAAATTGATATTTTTCTCCTCTCCATCAACTTGAACTTCTATAATTTTAAGGTCATATTTGAAAGGAAAATATAAACAATATTTGTTTAGAAATTATAGTTAGTTTAAATTCATTTTAATTTTATTGTTCTAGATTTTGTTTTATTCACAATTTGTAGGTTATTAATTTGGTTTCTTTTTGTTTCATAGGTTTCTATTATCATTTATTTGGTACTGATCATATCCTGATTTTACTATCTAAATACTTTCAATATAATTGATTCAAAAATAATATTGGATTGCTGCAAATAATTTATGAGGAACAACAGATAAGATTTGGAAATGCGTTCAAGAACATACACACGATTTTGCGGGACTGATTGCAGACAAACCGCGAGGAATCTGAAGAAATGGTTGAAAACCCATTTGCAGAATGGACCCATTTATCTTTTACATGGGATTTTTCCCAAAAAAATGCATGATTTGAGAGATATTTGTGTCTCTTTCTGAGACAAATTTCAAGTGGCGGAAATTATTAGTGATGCCCAGACTATTCACTCATGGCATAAATATATGAGAAAGTTCAGAGCTCAGGGATCCAAGAAATTCAGAGGATTTTGATCCTTTATTTTTTGTATATTATTTATTTTGTAAATTTTTTCTTTTCAAATGGAGTAACAGATGGTTGGAATCTTTGGGAGAATGGACCAGTATTTTCAAAGAAGAATATGGAATTCCACGTTGCTTAATGGATTTTGTCCTGTGAGTAAAATGGTTTTGTTTTAATTATAATATTTTCATATTCTTTGAGTAATTGATTATGCATTGATTCAAATTAGCTTTAGTCTATTTTATCAATACATGGTTAATTGCTATCATTTATGTATTAATATTTTCAATCTTTAAGAGTCTATTATCCCAAAAATTCATTTTGGACCTTGTGATGAACTTATTATACTGAAACTATATGGGATACAGTTTACTCTTTGGATTTTTTCCTTTTATAGACTATGCAATGTTAATATTGTTTCTTATATAATTTCTGAATATGAAACTTTATTTGTATTGAACTAGCTTTAGACTGTTCTGCATATAATTTTTCATGTTATGTTTTCATTTATATGGTTCACTATATTTTGGTTCCTTTAATATATGTGGCTGATCATCTATTGATACATTTTTATTTTATGTCTAATGTTGGATAGTTGATAATACCACTTGCTGAAACAACTCAAGGAAGTCTTTTAAGAAATACTACAAGATCCAATTTTTCCAACAAACCCCCGAATGCACCGACATATCAATCCTCATCCAAGTTAGAGGAAGGTCTCACCCAAGATGAAGAGAGGATCACAAAGACCATAAGTTATTGTGATAGGGATGAAGACTGAGCACATGAAAAGTCATTAGGATTCACATCAATGTAGCTCATATCTGACAGATTATTAGTACTAAGAATTAAAACAATACACGCACATGTTCAACTCATATATAACAGACATAGAATGGATAAGAACCATCACATATTTATTACTAGAGTCATTCCATCACAATATAATTATACATTGTGCAGGACAGATACATATGACAACCATAGAACTTCATGTCTTCTCTATATAAATCCTTAGAGTTACAACATACTACGCAATGCACCTTTTCTCAAAAATCAAACATATATAAACATAGAGATATATTCAAAGTATTACAACATTACAATAGCCTCAGAGTGAGATTGATAGTGAAAGCTCAATGAATCTCTCTTCCTGAATATCTCACTAGTCTCACCATCTAGCCCTATTTCATATATTAGTGCTTACTTTTATATATTTCACTACAGGAGAGCGTTGTCTCTTTCTTCTCTGCTCTATTGCACTCATTTTCCTAACAAAACGACCTCTCACACTTCTGGGGTCTACCAACACTCCATGAAGACTTTATGTATCAATCAAAATCTTAATTGCCTGGCCAACTCATCCTTTAGACACCCCACATCCTCGTATGTTGCTGGAAGTAATCATTCGAGAAGTTTTATTGATGATTCCTTTCTTGATTCTAGTGGGAATCTTCTTGGTTTCTGGTGCAACTAACAAAACAAAGACTGGCACGCACCTAGTAGATTGTAAGTTTGGCATGCAACTAACAAAACTTGATCCAGTGTGCACTCTATGTCCTTCAGTGCACACAAAACTATGGAATGGGTGCACACAAATTCATTTGTGTGCACACTAAAAAATTAATCGAAAAATTTGGGTGCCAATAGGAACCCACCACTATAATCTAGCTCATCCTCAAGCCAGATACTACAAGTTATGAAGATGAACGGTTTGAATAAGAGAAAATCATTGGTCAAAAAAATAATTTTTGTTGATGACTAGGCTTGAGTAAGAGAAAACAATCAATGAAAGTTGTATTTGCAACTTGAATTAGGTCCATGAATGACTTATGCGGTCCACATGGTAAAGGATGGAGTTGGATGCATGCAGACAGATGCTACCTCCAAAACCTTCGTTGGTGTCTATGGAGGGAAATAAGGGATCTATTTAAGGTTGACCCGCAAACACCAATCACTATATATAATTGAGGATACATTAAGAGAGAGAATCATTCTATGCTTGACCTTGTATTTTGGGATCACCAGGCCGAGCTAGTATTTGTGATCGTTCCACTGGAGGAGGGATGTGGATCTATGGCCAGATGTGAGAGTAGGAGGTGTGACAATGGGTTTGTATATATACTCATTCCCTGGGTTTCTTGTTGGAGGAGGTGGATATATGATGAAAGAGGAGGCCCCTATGTATCAGTAAAGGTGTTGATGCATGTAAAGTGTTGGACATTGGGGCCATCCCTATAAGCAAAGGGGATGATGCATGGAGATACTTAATAGTGGTGAAGTGGGAAATTAAGTAGAGTAGAGGTACTACCAAACATTTTTTTATACATCGTTAAGATTTGGAAGAACCATAGTGGAAGAACTGAAGGGGATTGGTCAAGAAAGGAGGCGCAGGTCCGAGGATGTCTGTAAACTAGTGCCATGAGATGAGAGATGAATGAGAGGAAAATGAAATGATATCAGTGAATGGGTGGAAATGAGATGTGGATAATTTCTCCAAATATTTCATAAGAGATAAATTATTTAAATAGTGGAGGTGGGGGGGAAGGGAGTCAGTTGGACGATTCCGGTGGAGGTGATGGAGTAAAGACTACATAGAAAATGACGGATGAATGGTGTAGTCAAAGAGATCCCAATGCAGATTCGTCTTCCTAAGGATATTCCTTATTGATTGTGGCTTCAAAATAGAATTCATATCCATATCTTGTGGAATGTGTTAAAAGTATATGGCATTACCCTTTTGATGAGCTCATCTACTAGGAAACCCCTTCGAGTCTCGCATAAATTGGAACTCAGAACCCAGACATTGTACTTGTGTTATAGGGATGACCATGATTAAATATTCTTGGGATGCAGGAAGATTGTCCAGCTATCCTATCCACTTATGTGAATGGATCTGTATGATGGTTGGTTAGTAGGCTCAAAACATCAAACTTCTTGCTAAGCTGTGAATTTGATGGTAGCAATTAATTTGGAATCAAGTCAACATCCTCCTCTCAATGGACTATATATTTATCTATTACCAAATATGCCTAGAAATTCCTATCATATTGATCAATATGATCCGTCGACCTCTACTGAAATTTGTTGCTACCAATAGCTCGTACTTAGTAACAATACTCTGGTCATTACTACACATATGCGAGTCTTATTTTTTGGGGGCATCGCATATGTTTTTTTCGCACCCGACTTGATTTTCCATCTTATGTTATTTGATTGTAGTGGCCCCTAGTGGGTCACAACATGGCCCCATACTTATTCGTTCGATTAACTGTCACCCCAGGGGCTCGACATCATGCCCTTCCAGTTCATGTAGTATCCATTGATGAAGGAGCTCATCCACACTAGTATCTATCTCGTCTAGTTGCTCCATGAAGTTGGGAAAAAATGATGGTTTTTCTCTGAATGATTATTCAAGGTTTATGAATTGGGCAAATGTTTCTAGAGTGGGTGCAGGCGGTTTCCATGTTAGTTCAGTAAAAAATTTTGGGAGTGGTGGTATAGAGGTGGGTGTGTGTGAGTGTTTTAGAGATTTAAATATTTATGGCATGCCCCATGTCATTTCTTGGCTAATTATCCTCTTACAGAAATATATGTGATGTGAGGTACAATTCCCCTAATTCTGAATCATTCACACACATCTGCTTCCATGGTTTTTCATTTGGCAGTGTACGACCCACCACCTTGTAGGAATTCTTAGAAGCACTATTTCAAGCACGCGAGGCCTCTGGTACTCTGGAATGTGCTATATCCATGCAATCAATGTGTCCACCAGATCTGACCCATCATATCGATATGAGCCAAATTATTCCATGCACTCTTCTACATAAATATGTGTGCACCTCCTTGTTGATACTTTTTATAGCTTGTTCTCCCACCTCTCCCTTGCATCCTCTTAATCTATGTCATAATATTTGACACTTCTAAAAACTAAATCTCCTTCTACGGTGGGGTTTATGTAGTCCTCCCTGCATCCTATGATATTATAAATATTTCAATGACCAAGCTTTGCAAATCTTGATCCACTGGCTCATTGTACCGGTCACCTTCATATGGATCCAATGGCACGACCATGCGTAGGGTGTATGTTTCAAATGGAATCTTCCTCTTCTTCAAGTTTAGCACCGCATTATTGTCAAAGACCCAATCAATACCTAATAATTTCAAGTATGGATCAGATTCATCTATAATCTTGATGACCTCAAAGTTGGCCTTTTTTTTCACCCCTTCTATGTTGAATTATACTTTCTCCAGACAGCCTAACAAGTAGATATTGTATTGATTGGACAATCAGAGTTGTATGGGAGACCAGACCAACTTAGGATTATCCATCACTTCCCAAGATTTCTTTGGAAAAATGTTCACATCAGATCCTAGATTCAACATGACGCCATCCATGTCATATCCACCAAAATCAGTTGTCATATTAAATTCTTGGTCAGTGTTCTTTTGCTTGCTGACCTGACAAACATCCCTTTTAGTAGTGGAGCGGATATGGTGGCCTCCACTTCAAGTTCTTTCATGAAAGTAGCTAACATCTGATTTAACTTACTTGTATATTCTGGATCATTTAGTAGGCGCAGACAACAGTGCAAGAAAGAACTTACTTGGTCTTAATATGATTCCTTGTGACTCAGTTCTTGTAATACTTCTACGCATGCTACATGATGCAACTTATCCTATCTTTGTTATTCATATAACTTCTACTTAGAGCATCAAAAATCAATTTTTCAATGAGCCTACTCTATCGATCATTGCATCGCGTGTTCGACTTCTTCACACATGTGAGAATCCTTCAACGATCTATGCATCATGTGTTGCAATTATTCATGTACATGAGGCTCTTCCAGTGACCTTTACATCACATATTTCACTTCTTTGTGGATATGAGACTCTTCTAGCGACCTTTGTGTTTCCCTCTGCATTTCCTCTCGTATATGGGCCTCTTCCATTGACATATAAGTCACGCATTGCATCTCCTCATGTTCTCTTTCTTCTTCTACTACTCTCTGCGCATCATGTAGAAACTACCTCTGTTGTGCAACATAAAAATTTGGAGGGGGCTAAGGTGCCCTCCTTATCTTGTCGTCCAAATTTTGACCCGAGCCTTCAACATGCTTGAACTATGCTCCTTTTTTCTCCACTCCATGGGTTACTACTCAGAAGTCGACCTCCTTGTTATTTTTCTTGTTCTTGCACAAATTGACATGCACCATGTTACAATTGGTATTCGTGTCCTCCCACTTCTTCACTAAGTCAAGAAAATATTCATTAACATGCTTAGGGTTGTAGCGATATGCATAGAGCACATGCGGTTCAGTACAAAATCATGAGATGTGACCAATATCATTGCAATTTAAAAATGTGGGGAGTCTTCCTCCCCCTCCACCATATCTGTGTTCACGACCATGCCCATATCCACCTCGAGAACCTCCTTGGTATTTTCCTCCTTCCACACCATTTCTCTCACCACCTTTATTCTCCTCCTATACCAAAAATGCATCACGAGTGTTATCTTGCATTAATTGGAATGAGTAGAATCTATTGACATCGTGGTCGACAGATTCATAGCACTCGCAGAGTTGAGTGTGATTTGTCGTCTGGTATTTCTGAAAGGTGGGACATTGGGGTGGCACATGGCTCCATTTTCTACATATATTGCACCATTCTAACTATTCAGATGGAAATGGACTTGACACGCCTGTCTCCACATAGTTTGGAAGGATAGGGAACTCATCTTGATGATGCCCCTTAGAGTGACATGTAGTACACCATACGTTCTCACACACAACTTTAGTCTTCACCATGTCTTTCATCTACATCATTAGGTTGGCCAATCACGATGTGCCAACCTGGCCAATGTCTCTATGCCTCCAAGTGTAACTTCCAAGCACATCACGCTTTCAACTTCCTCTACCTGAATTGTCACCTTTTACTGGGTGAGAGGGACTCAGATATGGGGGACTAACCTCATAATGAACCATTCTTTGTGTTGTGCATCCTTTATTTGGAATGTCAACCTATCCAAAAAGATTTTAAACTATTGGTCATAGTCTTAGACGGTTTCTCCTTCCTTATGTTTGATCTCCTTGATTTTTGAAATGCATTGGGATTCTGACTTAGGATTCTAAAACTCCCTAAGTATATATTTCTTAATCTCAGCTATTTACCTTTCTTGTCCTATAAGTGAAGTATCCTTATAATTCATGTACCACGTCAAAGCTCTATCCCTGAACGTGGTCTCTAGTTGCACGATTTTAGCCACTTCATCTATAATTTTCTTTACAGACCAAATTGCTTCACAAGTAACCCAGTGTTAATCTACATCATCCTTACCCGTTCTATGGAACACGGGTAGTCTCATTGTACTATCTTGATTTTCCATATTCAAACTTGAGCTAGTTTCTCTTCTCTGACTACCATGGTCTTGATTTTTCCACACCACTATTGCTTGGGGTAAAATATTGATGACTTTATCTTCTTCTTCACTCGTCTCTTCACTTCTCTCTTCTTTTTCTTTTTCTTCTACTCCAATATATTCACTATCTGTTATGTTTTCTTCTTGATTAAAAATGCGCAAGGGGGGTAATTCCATCTTCTTTTGAAACTTATTTCAAACTAACCTAGAGATTTATCTACTTGCAGCTTCAAAATACCATCTACTATTATCAATTTGTTTTCCCTACCACTAGGGAAGCCTCCATATTCCTCTTCTTTTGGCTCACCATCACTCTTCCATCTTCCTCTTCCTTTGGTGCACCATCACTCTGCACCCTACCATCTTATCCTAATTGTGCACCATAAATGTGTGCTTTATCTCCTAGGATGACTTGAACACTACAAATCCGTAATTTATCTCTCAGTCTGGTATTCCCATTGAGACTTCACACACAATCCCCCTCTCAAAACAACCCATTGTTGATACGTGCACCATCCTCTCTTCTTATCAGCACAACACTGCTATGCACTTCATATTATTCTAAGGTTGTGGCACTTTGTAACAACCAGGGGGTGCAGACTTCATCACCTAGATATGTACTAGTATCACTACTGGTATCCCTACTGGACACCATCTCCTCTATGGCATGCCTCTTTGTGGGCCTATCCTTGTTTTTTCTCCACTCTGGCACAACATACTCTCCTTCACTACCACCTTGTGCAGTTTATTTTTTGTTCATATTGGTCCCAACCCGTCGGCATGTGCCCATGGCTATTTCTTTTCTACCTCTCTCTTTCTCTCTTTGTCTTATATCAACTCTTCTTTTATATCACTTGACTCTTTTTCTCCTTTGCTCTTTTGGGTCCATTCCATACCACACCTCATCTCAACAATTTCAGGATCCTCCTCAACATATCCATTCTCTCTCATTTATAAATTTCCATCGTCTTTGTGAAACTCTATTTTCTCTGGTTTTTCCTTCCTTGGTAGGACTTCCTATTTGACAACATCTTTGATTTCTATAAATACCACATCTCAACTATACACTACCTTCTTAGTTTATGGGTTTCAAAGCTTATAACCTTTCATACCATATTTATACCCAATAAAAATACACTTTTCATCCTTTTTATCTAGCTTACTCCTATTTTCCTTTGGAATGTGAAAATAGGCATCACATCCAAATAACCTGATATGTGTCAGAGAGGGTTTCTTACTAGTCCATACCTCATGTGGATTCTTGTTATCCAACATTGATGAGGGTAATCGATTGACCAGGTAACATGTAGTACCCACTGCCTCTACCAAAAACTCTTGTCATAACCTGACACTACTAAGCATGCACCTTGATTTTTCCATTAGTGTCCTATTCATCCTTTTTGCAACTCCATTTTTCTAAGGTGTATATGGAGTAGTATTCTTACTTTCTATACTACACTTCTTAAAAAATTATTCGAATTCATTTCCACATAACTCTTCACCATTATTTGTCCTCGACACCTTAATTCTTTTCTCTTTTTAGACTTTAGATCTCTTCCTGAAGAAATATATCCATGTATTCCTCGAGAATTMRTCTATAAATGAGACATATTTTACATATTTTCCCAGTGATGGAATCAACACATGTCCAAAAAAATCACTATGCACCAACTGTGGAATTTCATCTAACCCTGATGCACCAGATGGGAATCTTACCTAWTTTTTCTTACGAAATACAAAATGTTTACAAAAATCAAAATCCATAGAGMAATTAGAAATACCTTCAACCATGCCTTTACCATGTAGTAGTTTAAGGCCCTTCTCTCTGATATTCTCGAGTCTTTGATGCCACACCATATTGTTTTCTCCAGAGACTATAGGATATTTTTCTCCTTCAAATCTAATCTTAGGAACAATAAAATTATTGCACCCATCACTAATATTGCTTCCCTGTAGCTTACACATAGTTCTAATCTGAAATCCCTTCATCAACACCATTGATCCTCGAACCATCCTACAGGTTTCTTTCTCAAACACTATGTTTACCCTACATCATCCATTTTTCTTACATAATTAACCTTTTGGCCAATCTTGGGATGTGTAGAACACCAAGGAATGTTCTAATCTTTCCATCCATGAGATTCAACTTGAATTTTCCTCATCCTATGATTTTGGTTTTCAAGTCATCGCCCCCATCATATCTTTTGTATTCACAGAACCAGTCCTTGTGAGGAGTCATATGAAATAATGCACCTGAGTCAACTATCCATTCCTCATGATCTACATGTGTTCTTGAAAAATCCAAGTACACATCCCCTCCTTCTTCTGAGGAGTTTTTTACTTCTACAAAAGGAGCATCTTCAGATCCCTTCCCTCTATCAACACTTTTGTATCTACATTGCTTCTTGTAGTTCCCTTATTTTTCACATCTCCAACATACATTTACAAACTTTTAAGGAGATTTAGATCTACCCTTAGATTTAGATCTCCCACTTGAGAAGTTAGACCTATTTCTTTCTTGGAAGAATCCTCTTGAAAATAATGCATCTACGTTATGTCCTTCCATGTTCTTCAACCTCATCTTCTTCAACAACAAGGATGAGAGAACATCATCAAAACTTAAAGTAGTTGTATTACTACCTATAGCCACAACCATACTATCCCATGAGTCTGTTAAAGAGATCAATAAACTGATACACTTATCTTCATCATAAATCTTAATATCAATAGATAATAGTTGACTTACCACTATATTGAAGGCGTTCAACTACTCTATCACCTACTCTCCATCTTTCATCCTTAGGTTATACAACTTCTTTCGTAGGAACAATTTGTTTATGAAGGAATTAGATTGATACAAATTCCCCAACTTATCCCATAATGCCTTGGTTCTAGCTTCCCCTGACACATTCAATAATATTGAATCTGAGAGACACAATCAGATTGTTCTCTTCACTTTCTGATCCAACTTTTTCCAGTCTTCTGTTGACGTTCTTGTAGGTGTAGTACCTAGATCCACAACAATCCATTGATATTTTTCTACCAACATATATTCCATCTTGAGATTCCATAGCTCAAAAATTTTCCCATTAAATTTCCCAATATCTATTTTTTAACTACTCGCCATTTCTTTTCATTGCAAAAATCGATACCACATATATACCATTGTAACAAGGATTATCACAAACCCAAGCCAAACCCATGACCACAAAGGTGTCCCCCTGAAGCCAATAATTTATTTGACACCAAATGTAGATTTTGACCTTGTACAATTAATCACTGAAAACAAATTCTTAATAAAATAGAAAAGATACAATGGCACACAGACACATTACACATATAATTTTACCCTGGAAACCTAAATCAGGAAAACCAGCAACTTGTTTAGATCCGCACCTCCAATATTATATTCATCACATCTTCATTTATTACAATTCAATACAACAAATAGGATCCCATGACATCCAAAAACCCTAATCCATTGACCCAAATTAGTGAAAAATCCTAATTCCTTGACCAGAATTAGAAAACCATCGACAAAAACCATGTGCCAAAAAATTGCCTAGAAACATAAGTAAAAAATGCCAAAAAAACAAAATCGGGGGCACTACCCTCACCCCCATGTGACCCCCCAATGCATACACTAGATCTAGTCGTGCAAATAATATAACACATACCCAACACATGTCTCTTGTCTTCATGTTAATTACAACATAATTATCATTGTCCCACTCAATCCACAAAAGTGCAGGATAGTGATCTCTCTCATCTCAGATCTCAATTACTTCAAAGTCCAAAGCTATTTTGAGATTAACAATACTGACTTCGACATTTTATAACCAACCAATAAGATTGATCTTGTACTAATTGGATTGTTTCATTTGAGTGGGAGAGTACACCAAAAATGGGCTCCCCATAAAAACCCATGATTTCTTCAAGAGGAAGTTTAAATCAGACCCCAAGTATGACATGACATCCAAAACATCATAACCATCAATTTCAGAATGCATTCTAAACTATTGACTAGTCTACAACATCTTTTTATTCTCAATCTAATGTGCATGTCTTTCAAGTAGAGGAGCACTAATGATTTTTTCCTTTCTACCTTCAATTAGTTGTTTGAAGGTTTTCCACAACCTTTTAGCTAAGTGTCCATATCCTAGAATTGTGATTAGGGCCCATAATAGGTGATGTGTTTCCTACAAGTATTTTTCACCTTTCATCTAAGTAGGTTGTGTATTTTGAATTTTTTCCCCACTTATAGAATCATTACTAGGTATTTCAGCCTCTTGGATAGAACTTACACTAGATTTTGTGGTTGTGTATCTACTTCATTGATTATACCTAGTGCCTCCCTATATTAGTTCTTTTGATCACTTTCATCAAACCAAGGGATTACCGATGCATCCTTCCTAATTTTTAAGTGTTCACTATTCACAATGTCACCACATATGTGAGCTCCCCTTCATGTAAAAACAATGATTCTTTGGGTCCCCTCTTATTCAACAGTTCATGGATCCAAGTATCCTATATTAATATTGTGTCATTTCACTTGAACATCCCATTTTTGTATCAGGTTTGGGTATTCTTATTTTCTTGGGTATTAGTCTTGTAGTGGCCACACTAAGGTCTCCTTGGATTAGGACAATCTCAAGAGATGTGTCCTACTTATTTGTAGTTGTAGAATCATACAAGAATACTTTGGCATCCTCTTCTCCTACCATGGTATCCTCCTCCATGTATATCATGCCCTCCTCGTACCAAATTATTTCTACATTCCTCTATATTTAAAGAGGATCTTTCAAATATTTCTTCCAAGTCTTATAAGGCTCCAAATTTCTCTATGTTGTGGGTGTTTGATCTAAAAACTTCATAGAATAGTGTGATGGGGGTTGAGGGGTAATTTTTTGTAATGTTGGACATATTTGTGAATTATGCTCATAGGTTTTGTAGATCTCATAGTTTTCATTGGATATCCAACCTAGAAAGGGAGTTGGGGTTGGATTGGGCATGCTATCCCTTCTCATTTATGGGTTGTCATTGGAAAAATGGCCCTTTGTTTTCCATACTGTGCACCATACTTATTCTCCCCCTTCCTTAGCCTTGGTAATTAACTCCTAGATATGATTATTTAGGGTGGATGTCTGATTCTAGAACTAGGCCATATTGGGAGTGTTGGTATAAATTATTCTTACCTCATTCATGAGGTATTCTTGAGGTACCCACTCATAGCCTCGATCTTCATGGCCTATTCTAATGCATCTCTATGTTCCACTTATGGTATATGAGTGGAATCATTTTCAATGGTAAGAGCCCACCAATAAACAACTTTTTGTGTTGCATATTAATGACTGGAAATAAGAGGTAATTCATTAGGTATTAGAAGCACTTGTTTTACTTCCATGCACTCTCCCCCACTATCTACATTATGTCTTTTACCTTAGCAAAAATATGTTTCTTTGAGTTGGGATTTTGAAACTCAACAATAAATATTTTTTTCACTTTATTCAAGGTCTTATCCATACACTAAGGGGTAATCTAAGCAAACTTTATATAAAACTACATATATTTTCCCGACAATGTGGTCTAAAATTCAACTAAGTTTTTCTCTACAATGACACTACACTTAGTGATACAAATTAAATCATAAAGGAACCAATGATGTTTTATTCTACCATCATGCTTCTTTAAGAACTCAAGGATGCATAAAGCCACATTTKATATCAAATCCAACCATACAATTACCAAGGTTATCTATAAAAATAAATCATGGGGCCCTGATTAACAAACTAGGTCCTGACATTCACTAACAAATAAAATGTGATTTAAAATTATACTACTTTTGAGAACTAGGTTCCTCCCATGGTTTGTTGACTATTGCTATTATTCCCCAAAATACCATGGGTTTCATTTCAAAATTACAATTTCAGGAATGATTAGGAATTTCTCACTTGATTTCAAAAGCATTAGGTGTTGCCACTATTCCATGCTAGCTTCGCTAGTGTCTAGTGGTACCATGTCTACTAGAACATCCTATAATAAATAGTTAGAATAATTCCTTGAATTCCTCATGTGACTCAATGATTGTGTTCCCATGTTCTACCGTAGATTGGAATTTTCATTAGAAGAAACCTTTGATTGTATCATCTTTAAACCCTCTATTTGGATACATGCATATACTCATTAAAATCCTATCATCCCTATATGCTCATCACACCCTTTGGAGGTCTCACCTTTCTTAGTATCTTCCTTCTGTCATTTATCTTGACTCTTTCAACCAATGGTTGACCTCTTCTCCATACTTTCACAACTTCTCCAACTCCCTTAAATGCAATTCACTACTCCCCTCATCATTAATATATTTCCTTAGAACATCAGTCCTCTCACAAGTTTCTTGCTTCTGATCCAACCACCATTAATCAGTTATGGATTTGTTCTTCAAATACTAGTCCAATATTTATTTACTCTTTGGTTCCTTCATGATATTCTCCAACCATTAGGTACTCATGTTTACCAACACAATGTCAAACCACCCTTGGGTGCAATAATTTATGCTACCGTGGTTGGTGGGATGAGAGGGATAAACACTTTCTCCACAATTATAAAATTTTCAGCCAAGGTAGGATTTATTTCACTATCCTCCCTCAAGATATCTTCATGAACCATTACTCAGGCCATGAATGACATTGGTTCAACTTGATAACAAACTCAATGATGTATCCCTTTAATACAATTTTTTTCCCTAAAACTAATCTCTCTTCAACCTCATGATGATGGTGTTGTATGAAAATCCAATTTTGGGTATCCCATTGTGTTTCCCTCCACTTCCAAGATAGTTTTGGTTGTTGTATTAAAATCTACAACCATTCATTATCATCACCATCAATTCCACCTAGAACATTTCATATATTTCATCATATAAATGTTTATCGTTAAATATTTAGACTCTTTGCTTCATCATAGGGGTCTCTTTCATGGAAAATAGATCATTTTGTCTATCCCACCAATGTTCCAAGTATGTTTGTGTCAATAGGGTAGTGATACCATCCAATCTCCATATACATCATGATAGAGGGTCTCGATAAAGGAACCATTTTTAGCTCAAAGAATAGACTACAGTCCATAAGGGTGTCCAAAAAATGGCATTTTACTATAACACTAACATATTCAATTCTCAAGTCTCAGGTGGTTAGGTAGCATGTTTTTTATCCTCCCCACCCAAGTTCAATTCCCTTGAAGCGAGCATGTTGGTTGGTTGTGATAATAATATTAGCGTAGACGACTGTTGGGATAGAGGTCCACTCTAGTGGAATTTGAGTTGCCTCAAACCTTTCTAAGTCACAAGTTACTGGTATATATAGCTTAGAAGCTATTGGATATAATATTGGGTTATAGTGGTAGCCAATATACTTAATCTCAAGCCTAGCCCAGATCAAACCTACCACTTACCAATTCCCATGGTTAAAAAAATTAAAAATCTCAAAATAGTAAAAGTTCAACATAAGACACATTATACAAGACATAAAGTCTAGTGTGAGTTCAACTAGTAATTAGGGATATGCAAATCTCATCCAAAATATTATCCATATTAATCATTTAATAGATCATTTCACATTATTATACAACATAACATAACATCCATTCTAACGTATACATATCATACCTCATAATATATTAAATGCAATATAATAACACATCATCAGAATAGAGCATAAACAAAAAGATAATATGAAGGGGTTCTCATTCAATTAATATACTTTGATATATAAATCATCCTCATAGGTTGATGTCTAGTGTGAGTTCAACTAGTAATTAGGGATATGCAAATCTCATCCAAAATATTATCCATATTAATAATTTAATAGATAATTTCACATTATTATACAACATAACATCTATTCTAACATATACATATCATACCTCATAATATATTAATTGCAATAGAATAACACATCATCGGAATAGAGGATAAAGAAAAAGATAATATGAAGGGGTTCTCATTCAATTAATATTGTTTGATATATAAAGCATCCTCATAGGTTCAACACTATATCAACATGAATTCAACCAAGTATCAATTAAAAACTTAGGAATCAATTAACAATACAACTAATCCAATAATAACTAGTGAATAATTTATAATATATAGTCACACCCTCAGTTAGGAGGGTTCACCCATACAGTTGGATTACTTATTATTCCATCAAAGCTATCTACTAGTTGATTGGTTCCAAAAAAAAAAAATACTTTTTTCATTGAACTTTTGATCTTGACTTAATATCGTGGCTCCAAAAATAAATTACTATGAAAACCTTTGATCTTGAATTAATATCGTGGCTCATCCTTCCTAAAACTTTTGATTCTTTTTATTCATGCCAACAACCCTTAATCTCTAAAGTGGCACATTTTAAATTATAATGTCTGTTCAAATGACACCATTATATATTCCATCAAAACAAAGGGGCCAACACGATCTATTACCCCCCAAAAGGTAGTCATGATTAATACTTTAAAAAAATACAAACTTTAAATAATCATTACAATCTAATTAAATTCAGAAAATTATTTATTTATTTTACTCCAAGAGAGAACTCCCTTATTGACTTGTTGGTATATATTCATGCACTATGTGAATTCTAATCCTAGATTAAAAAAAAAAAAAAAATTGTAAGTAAAATTGTATTACCTTAAATGTTTTTCATATCAGTATATATGGTTAAACTTGCCACCTGTTATGTCATATATGTGGAAACCATATTAGGTGGTTCTTGAGAGAAAACATTCATGTTTTTGTTAATGTTTTATAAAAACTGGAAAACAAAACAAGTCCTAAACATTGCTAAAATTATGGTCGCTCTGAGAAGTGAAGAAAAAACAATAGAAAATAAAACTAAACACTAGGAGAACCCGTGTTATCGTCGTCACTAGGAGGTTGTGTCCACACATGAGTGAACACATATGACTGGTAGTAGGTTGGGAATCTATGCTTAGCAAGCTCACCTAAATGAGATTCAAACAGAACATCTAGGCAATGATAGAGGATATTTTGATGGTGGAGTTGATCGGATGCATCCCTTCTCATTTTGAAGATGAGTTGCAGGTGTTCTTCTGAGAAATGACAACTATTGGGCACCTCTAGCATAGAGTCTGCAGTAGTTTGAGGCTCACTGGTAGGTTGAGTTGTCATAGGAATTCGTTCATCATACCAAGATGGAGGGGTCTCTTCCTCAACCGGATAGTTTTCCATATTTGAAGCGGGGCCGTATCCTTGAGACCGTTCTCTAGAATTGTGAGGAGGAGCTTGAAGGTCCGAGTCATAGAACATGAGACAATTTGGGGGTACTTGAGGAGGAACTAGAGGAATTTCTTCCTTTACATAAGCCATGGCACTATCATCTTCCATCGAATTTTGATCATAAGATGGGGAAATCTCCAAGGAAGGACCAGTAGGGCATGTGTTATAGAGAGGTCGTGGAAATAAAGAAGAGGAGGGGCCAAGATGACGATTTCTAGCCACAAAACTATAGTAAACCAACCCATGTTTCAGTTTGTGTCTCTCACACATCATTGGAATGGTAGAGGTGGTAATTACAACCAGAAGGGGAGGAGGCCATGGGAGGGAGAAAAAACCAGGTGGGGAGGAGAAAATTAACAACTAGACCATAGAAAAATGGCAATATCCATGCCTTACCTCCATAAAACAACCGAATTGATAGTGAAAAGCACCATAAAGATCGAGTTGACAACACTTAGCCACCTTGTACTTGCTCTGTGATACCTTGGCCTTTGCTTTGTGTGAACCATTAAAACTTATGGATTATGCATGCACACTACCATCTTCCTCTATTGAATGTTTCTCATGTTGAATAGACAGAGATGAAGGGTGACAGTGGGTAGTATTAACTTCCCACAATGCATGTGTTCCAGTTGTCACCCCATTCGGGGGATAATCCTAGATAGAATTAGCATAGGAGATTGGATTGATTTTTTTATTTTATTTTTTGGTTAATATCTACATCCAAAGAGTGTTATAGAGGATTTTGGTGTTTCACAATAAACATTCCCCTCATATCATTCAAAAGAGATCAAAGATAAAGGTCTCAGTGTCTCTAGTTGGTCTTGTCAACATCATTTGGTATTATTATCACATCATTGCATTGGTGGGTTCTCTACACCATGTGATTGGAGCTTGATCTTGCAAGTATGCGCATTGTACCATTGTTGGGCTTCCTTCTTCACATGGATCAATGCACCAACTACATGCTCATATTGAACGAGATGGGAATTGTTGTGCATTTTGGAATCCAAGGAGAAATCATTGGTAGCAAAGAGAATGATAATGTGAACATACAAAAATAATAACTTGCCCTTTCATGTTCGCCACAAAATTCTTTGTAACTTATATGTATAATGTGAGGACTTGGATTCTGATTATAAATTACCAATCACAATGTATTTTGTGACTACGCCTGGAAATTGGAAGTTGTTGTATGAAAATGAGAGAAAGAGATTCACATGTGATCGATCGATATAAAACACAAGTCCAATATTGCATGTGAGATTACTTGCCCATGTATGATAATCAATAGTTGTGTGTACGTGGTCATGAAAATTTGTCGACCTTCTCAATTTAATTTTGGATGGGTTCATAATAATTTAAAATCCATTGTATGTAGAACGTGGAGGGAAATTTTTTCAAGGAGATTGTGAAACCACCTCTGTTGTCCAGTGTGATCACATTTCAATTTATTTGAAGCAGCCTGGCCTGAAATAATTACCTGGAAAAGATGGTGGAATCAACAATGATATTAATTAGTAGCTAATATTTTTTTAATTATTGAAAATGTATTAGCATTTATCGTAGTTTGTGAAATGAATGATGAAGAACCTCTCATAGAATAGAGAAAAATAATTTAAGTTGGTCGTTCATACATACTTCAGTGCCATAAAAACATATCACATATTTGATTATGTCTACAGTCTATTATATGTTGGTGTTTCTTGTTGTCCTTCAGTTCTCCAAGAACAATGGTTGTAGGTTATCTTTGTGTATTTGTGTAAGTGAAAAGGTCAAGTTGTGTGATTTGCTACTGGATATATTCAGTATCTAGACTACATTCCTATATAATTGTCAAAATATATAGTTCATTCTATTTTCACAGATGGAAGTATGATCATAAAGTGATTTAGTATCGAGACTATTTTTCAGGTTAGTCGGGAATCATTGATCCTACAAATGTATCATTGATGGTCATAAGAAATTGTATCTTAAATGGATCAAGTGGTAGCTCGAAGTTGATGGTTGAGAAAGAGCGCAGTCTCTGAGATTTTAGAGTGGGTAGAAATGTTGATGAAGACTAGACTAGACATAGATCAAAGTTCCAAAAAATATTTTTATGTGATTTCATTATTGTTATTTTTTATGTAAGTATTAAGGGAGGGTGTTAGAATTAATGCTTAATTTAGAGATTGGTTTGGATTTTTTTAGATCTAGTTGATTTTAGAATATCTTCTTCAACAATCAGATCCTATTTATGTGTGGGTGGTTAGGAGATTCCCTCATGATTTTGTTATGTTGTTGATGGAAAACTTTTGTATAAATATCTACTTGATTGAATAATAAAATGCATAGAATAGAGTTTTGTGTGTGTAAAATTCCTTTCTAATTATCGGTCCCTCATCTTAGGACTATGCATCAATCGATCCATATCTCAACTCTTTTCATGATTTCACATTGAGTAGGAATTTAGCTTTCATTTTAGGATCTCCACGGGAATCAAACAATTGATGAGAACTTAATTGAAAGGAATTACTATATTCATAAATAAATTTTAAAAGGAGAAACATGGGATAGGTTTAGAACATAACCTCTGTTACAACCCTAATTTTCACCAGACATGCATACCTGGCATCAAGCCATCTCATTTTCCATTTTTTCCAAGCCACGACTGAACAACTCTTCTAAAAACCATCCTTTTGAAGGCATACACGCCCTGCTCCACTACTACATGCATGTATATGCTAGCTAACCCACTACAACCCATGTATACTGACAAAAGCACAAAAAATAGAAAGTTGCAGATGGAACACAAATTTTTAGGTAAATTGCCTAAACCGTTTTACCACCTATAGTTGGTCACTCAACCAGATAACTACCCTCTTCTAGCCTATAAAAGAAGAGGTAGGGGTCCCATTTGAAAGGAGGAAAATAATAGTAAAGAAACTCTACACATTTTTGTGTTCCCCTTGCCCCAATATTTTGCAACCATTTTGTGGAGAGAAGCATATGTGAAAGTATTTGGAGCATAGTTGAAGAGGAGCCCAGGGCCAGATTCGAGGAGCAGCCGTCGATCTCACTATTGTAAGTTACTTTTGTGAGGTTAATAAAAAGAAGTACTTTTCTCGTCTTGCCATATGAGGTGTTTAATATTGAAATATTGATAATATTTTGTTAGAATATCTAACCCATTAGTTCATATATAAGATGCATGTTTGGAGTTTTTTTTTGTCTGTTGGTGAATGTAGGTCATCTTTGGGAGGAGACTTGCAGTCAAGGAGCAATCGAATGTTAAAGGACCAACATCAAACACGAAAGTCAAGGTAGAGTAACTTGATCCTTTTACCCTTGTGATTACATATGAATAATGGAGTTTATGATGGGATGCTGGTAAGAATTAGGAGAATTTAAATGGTCATTTCTACATGCATTACATAACCATTAATGTTAGTCTGTAGGGGGATTTCCCACCCACAACAGAATTGGCGACCATACTGGGGAAGATATCTAGGGTTTTTGGGGATACTTTTTGGGTGTTTTAAATTGGTTTGATTACCTGTTTCTTGAGTTTCAGGAAGAGTCTGAGTTTGTAGGGATTCTGGTCTTCCATACCAGTACTCCCTTCTTTGATTGCTTGACTGCTATTTTCTTTTTTGGGAAGTTACAAAGGTATATGCAACCTGTTGAAGGCCTACACACGTATATACGCACCCTACCTTTGGACAACCCACGTACATATGTTGGCTGCTGAAGTGTCTGTAGCATGCCTGAGTTCATAAATTTTTTTTTTTTTAAAGGAGAGGCAGTCATCCTCTTCTTTGTCAGAAGTGATCCTTCTCAAGGGTTTTCTTGATCTAGTCCTGGTCTCTGTTGCTACAGTCTGTAGCCTAGGTATAACCTCAGATTAGGTTTTCTTTATCAAAGTTTCCTTGCATTTTATTTATTAGAGTAAGATTTTGTGTCTTAAGGGATTCTAGTCTTCCATACCAGTACTCCCTACCTTGATGCCTGGTTGTTATTTTTATTTTAGAAAAACCTACAGAGGTGTATGCGGCCTGCAGTTAGCCTGCACATGTACATACATGCCCTACCTTTAGACAGCCCGTGTACATACGTTGGCTGATGAAGTGACAGTAGCGTACCTAGATCAGGAAAATATTTTTTAAATAAGAGGCAGTCATCCTCTTCCCTAATTCCATATTTTTCATGGATTTTCTTGATCTAGTCCTGGTCTCTGTTTGTTATAGCTTTGGCCTGGGTTTGATAGCAACTAGCTTTTTTTAACTTATTTTTTAGCTTGAAATCATAAGAAAAATGAGTTTCATTTTGAAAAAAATATAACAAAAAAAAACTTATCTTTTCAGGTCTCTTTCTTTTCTGGCATTTGCTTCGCATTGTTATTTGAAAAAAATAAAATAGCATAGTGTTGTGTTTTCTACTAATTTTAAAAGAATTTCAAAAGAAAAAAAAGAAAGATAATACTTCTTTGCTAATGTTCTTGTAAGTTTCATCTTTTTTTTGTGCAAAAGTCTTAACAACATCAGTTGCACTACCACACCTTTTGAGTAAATCAAGCCTTAAAAAGAACAATAAATTAAAATTTATTAGACTTTTTTGTTTGTTAGGGTCCAAAAACTAGTCTAGGCTAGAGCCTTGATTTAGGTTGGAGAGGAAACTCTTCAAGGATATAAAACAAAAATAAGAGTATGATATAGGAAGTATAGAAGTCCAGTAATGTGGAAGTTATCTGGGACCCCCCTCTAACACAGGGGCTAAACACGAGGTTGCATACTGAAAGGTAGCGGAGATAACCCCTCCAAATTCGGACCAAGCATAGTGGAGAACACATATAGAGGGCTTATCTTGGGATTCCGTTGATCACATTTGCCACAGATCTTTGCAGGTCTCAAATCCATTCGAGGTCCTCAGTAATCTTCCAGAACAGTTTCTTTCGATACCCTTGATAGGTTTTGGGATTGATACCTTGCTTATTGCGGTCTACCCGACTATCAACTGTACTCGCCTGGTGACTATTTGCGGTGCTTCCATATTTGAGTTGCACTTGCACCGGTAAGTTGCTCTAGTGTTGGTTGGTGTAACTATTCTTCCAACTAATTAGTCGTTTGTTTGATTTTCCTTTAGGAGTTTTTCTAGTGTGTGCTCTGTGCTCCCTAGTTTTTCATAGTGAGTTAGTCAGTCATTGCTTTGGATATCTGACCTAGGGTGGTAGACCACCCACTCCGCTGGTCATGAGGACTTTTCAGTCTTCCGCTTAGAAACTTGGAGCTGCCTCTTTTTAGGCATTGTTTTGATAACACTGGTTCTTCAGAGTCAGTGTGAGACTTTTACGGATTTGAATGATCCCACAAGGGAAGAACCTATGCATAAGATATTCATGTCTAAAGTTTTCGACGATGCCAACCAAGGAACCCCTTCGCAAGGGGATTCTTTTTTTTTTCCCTTCTTCGGAAATGTTGGTTTCCCTTTGATGGCCACTTTGTACATTGCTAGGTTGAATGTGGGATTACCGGTTTGGTTGGGTACCATTCCAAATGTCCCAAATTATCTTGACGCTTCCCAGTTAAGTGCTTTATGTCATGGTCATAATGTTGATTTTCCTTCGTCAGCAAAGTCTTCTCCTCCTCCTTCTCGCGCATCTGGTGAAAGTACAGTTACTAGTAACCAAAAGTCTAAACGAAGTAGAAAGAGGAAGAATAGGAAGAAGAAATCACCAACCTTTGTGAGTCATGTTGGAGATAAGTCAATAGCCTTTGAAATTCATGCTGGGGGAAAGCACCCACCCTCTACAAGTAATGTTGGAGATGTGCAACCAACCACTGCTAGTCATGCTGGGGGCATTGATTCTATTGAGAAACCTATATGGATAGGACATAAGCCTAAGTTCCCTTGTAATATTTGCAAGGGAGATCACCTTACTCATATATGCCCTGAAATTCCAGAGGTACAAAGATTATGGTCCCTGTCTACAAGATCTTATGATTCTGATTCTTCTGAGGTTTGCTCACAGTCTATTCAGCCATT
>JASDQU010102800.1:144563-164221 GCA_032191745.1 Picea mariana
TAAACGAAGTAGAAAGAGGAAGAATAGGAAGAAGAAATCACCAACCTTTGTGAGTCATGTTGGAGATAAGTCAATAGCCTTTGAAATTCATGCTGGGGGAAAGCACCCACCCTCTACAAGTAATGTTGGAGATGTGCAACCAACCACTGCTAGTCATGCTGGGGGCATTGATTCTGTTGAGAAACCTATATGGATAGGACATAAGCCTAAGTTCCCTTGTAATATTTGCAAGGGAGATCACCTTACTCATATATGCCCTGAAATTCCAGAGGTACAAAGATTATGGTCCCTGTCTACAAGATCTTATGATTCTGATTCTTCTGAGGTTTCCTCACAGTCTATTCAACCATTGGTTGAGAAAGTGGTCATGTCGATGTAGTCATTAGATGATCCCACTCCTCTTTTGGGGGATGAGGTGCCTTTAGACCTTGTAGTCTCTTAGCCTATTCAACCATTGGTTGAGAAAGTTGTCATGTTGATACAATCATTGGATGATCCCACTCCTCTTTTGGGGGGTGATGTGCCTTTAGACCTTGTAGTCTCACAGCCTATTCAACCATTGATTGAGAAAGTGGTCATGCCAATGCAGTCATCGGCTAATCCCACTCTTCTCTTGGAGAGTGTCGAGTCTACCAAAGTGGTCATGCTAATGCAGTCATCAGTTGATGCTACTCTTCTCTTGGAGAGTGTTGAGTCTACCAAAGTGGTCATGTCGTTGCAGTCTTCGGTCGATCCCACTCTTCTCTTGGGGAGTGATGTGTCTACTGACTATGTTTTTAGCATTTCCAGTTTAGTAGTTTCAAAACAAGGGGCCATTCTACTCATTCTG
Organism: Picea mariana; assembly: GCA_032191745.1. Lineage (NCBI taxonomy): Eukaryota > Viridiplantae > Streptophyta > Pinopsida > Pinales > Pinaceae > Picea > Picea mariana. The sequence goes on from JASDQU010102800.1 coordinate 145,393, forward strand.
AGTAAACCCCCTCCAAGCCCTAGGATGGTTTCCTTTGATTGGAATGACATTGTTGAGCCTCGTCTTCCTTCTTCTGCACCTTTTCAAATAAGGGTTGAATTTAATTCAACAAACATTTATCGATGTATTGTGGATGAAGGAGCCTTTGCAAGTATTTTATCCTCCTCGGTTTGGAAAGTCATGGGTTCTCCCAAGCTTGTGCCTACTTCCCATGAGCTGTTGGATTTTGACAGATGGCCTAGTGAATATTTGGGGGTTCTTCCTTAGTTTCCTATCTCATTAGGTGGGAATATTGTCCTTTTCGATGTTATAATGTTGCAAGGCTCATTAAATTTTCATATGCTTCCCGGGAGTGATTACGTATATGCTATGAATGTTGTGGTGTCTACGCTCTTCTGGGTGATGCATTTCCCTCACAATGGAAGCATTGTCACTATCGACCAACTGGCATTTGATAATCACCATCATAATTCAACGTTAGTTCAGGCTACCCCTTTATATGTTCCTAGCGTTCGTGTAGACTCCACCTCACCACAGGTTAATTATGTGGCATCTTATCCTCGGTGTTCAATTGCTTCTGATCAAGAACCTGTGCAATCATGTTTTCCTTCTCGAGACTTGGAATCAACATTTGATCCATTAGTTTATCCAATGGGGGCATGGGAGCCCTTGCTTCTCCCTCTTGGTTCAAGTGGTCTTGAGTATCCTTCTGAATCTGATCTCGTTGTTTGTAGATCCCCAAGCCCTCGTGCTCATAATTCTTCGCTGATAGACTATACCAGTCCTAGCCAGAACCTCCATCATCATATGGAGTATGGTCAGTTTACTTCACCCTTTGGGACTGTCGACCCTCGTTTGCATGATTTCTTGGATTTTGAATTTCCTTCAGATGAGGCTATCCTTGAAGCCATGACTATGGTTTCCATACCACAGGAGGACTTACACCATGGTTTGTGTTTTCTTCCCTTTTGGGAGACTTTCCAAGTTGACTATCGAAGAGACTCTTGGTCTGAGCCTAGCAGCGAGCTCTACCTGAACATGTTTCATACATGATTTGTAGCCTCCCCAGGTCTTCTTTTAAGCCCTTTTAAGACCCTCTAAACATGAAAATATTGCTGAGCAATCTTGTTGACCTTCATGCTCGCTAAACTGAAATTTGAAGGCACGTTTGTCCGATAGTAGTTTACCCCTTTTTCGGTCTGGATGGTCAACTGTACAAACAAAGGTATTCTCTAGGAACCTTAGTTCTCTAGAAGAGTATTCTCAGGTGTCATTTTAACCCTTTTTTGAGCCTGAGAGACTAAATTTACGAAAAAGGAACTCCCACGGAGTCCATAGTTAAGCTCTTTTCAGACTCCCTAAAATTGAAAAGATTGTCGAGTGACCTTGTTCCTTCACACTCGTTAAAATGGTCCATAAGAACATCCCTGACGGAATCCATAATTAAGCTCTTTTCAGACTCCCTAAAATTGAAAAGATTTCTGAGTGACCTTGTTCCTTCACACTCGTTAAAATGGTCCAAAAGAACATCCCTAATGGAGTCCATAGTTAATCTCTTTTCAGACTCCTTTAAAATGAAAAGATTGTTGAGTGATCTTGTCTTTGTCACACTCATTAAAATATTTTTGAATAGACATCTGTTTGGTGCTAGTTTACCCCTTTTTTGAACTGACCAGACTATCTTTAAAAAAGGTACCTGAGCGAAGTCTCCTTTTACATTTTTTTAGACTCTCTAAAAATTAAAAACCACCAAGCTTACCTTCTCTAGGCTCGTTAAAACCACACCGAAGGACGTCACCATTGTGTCTTATTAATCACAATTGCATGCCTGCATCTTTGGCCTAATGTCAGCTCCATGTTTCTCTCAACTGAACCATCTGAAGCATGCATTATACACAAGCCCTGTAGCACTTTGCCTCTGCATCTTGACACCTTGGCCCATGGAGGATTTTTCCCGAGTGTCCCTTTCCTACATATGTCCTTTTGGCTCTGAGCATCCATGTGTTCCTTGCATTTGGAACAAGTATGTTTGCAACACTCGATCCTCCTTTGTAATGTATCATTCTTTTATTCTTTTTCAAGATTTCTAAAATTATTGAAAAAGACAAAAAAATCAAATATACCCCAAAAAGAGGAAGGGAAAAGTATTTTCTTTTTGTTGGCAGCGTAATGAGTCGCCCTTGGACAAAGCACATCATTCCATTTTTTCATCAAGCTCTGGGATTTAACATGACCTTAGGAAGTTGTTCTCGCTACATAGAGCTATGTCCTCCTCCATTTGGTTATTCTTCCAAACATATGGAGAGTTTGTGTTGCCTCCTGCATCGTGAACTTATGTCAAATACCATGCTGCCTAAGTCTCGTCATTTTTCATGATATTGTCCAAGAGAAGTTTTTACCAAGCTTGATTCAGCCCCTTTTCAATTTGTCTCTACCCTCATGCCCGACCATCCTGAAATCCCAATCAAGTCTTTGTTCAAAGTCGATGAATCCCTCAGCCTGATCATCAAGATCCTCTAGTCCGTTCCCGACGAGCCGTCAAAGACCTTTGGGTGGTGAATTCATACACTCATATTACACTCCTACTCGAGTTGTGAATATTTTGAAGTTGTTTCTCGAGCTCTGAAGGTCTCATCTCTAGCCATCATGCCTCATTAGCTTCTTGAAGATGGATACTGTACATGTATATATTTTTTATTTCGAGATGTAGATCCATTGTGTATTGCTCGCGGCTACACTTTATATAGTTATATGACATGGATCTGCATTGTATTTGATTGGCAACCATGAATTTATTTCATCTCGAGCATGGGTATGCCCGCCTCGGTGAGACAATTGTTATTTTGCAGATGGCACCTTTCGAACTCTGGTCCCTGGGCTCACTTTCTTCGTACGTTGGTGAATATTGGTAATGTATTTCATCCATCAGATGCTCTTCTGACCTCACACATTAGGGGGCATTTGTTATAACCCTAATTTGCACCATACATGCATACCTGGCATCAAGCCATCTCATTTTCCATTTTTTCCAAACCACTATTGAACAACTCTTCTAGAAAACATCCTTTTGAAGTCATACATGCCCTGCTCCACTACTGCATGTGTGTATACGCTAGCTGACCCAGTACAACCTGTGTATACTGACAAAAGCACAAAAAATAGAAAGTTGTAGATGGAACACAGATTTTCGATTAAATTTCCTAAACTGTTTGACCACCTATAGACGATCACTCAACCGGATAACTACCCTCTTCTAGCCTATAAAAGAAGAGGTAGGGGTCCCATTTGAAAGGAGGGAAATAATAGTAAAGAAACTCTACCCATTTTTGTGTTCCCCTTGCCCCAATCTTTTGCAACCATTTTGTGGAGAGAAGCATATGTGAAAGCAGTTGGAGCACAGTTGAAGATGAGCCTAGGACTAGATTCGAGGAGCAGTGGTCAATCTCACTATTGTAAGTTACTTTTGTGAGGTTAATAAAAAGAAGTAGTTTTCCCGTCCTTCCATATAAGGTGTTTAATATTCAAATATTGATTATATTTTGTTAGAATATCTAACCCATTAGTTCATATATAAGATGCATGTTTGGAGTTCTTTGTTTGTCTGTTGGTGAATGCAAGTCATCTTTGGGAGGAGACTTGCAATCAAGGAGAAACCAAACGTTAAAGGATCGACATCAAACGCGGAAGTCAAGGTAGAGTAACTTGATTCTTTTACCCTTTTGTTTACATATGAATAATAGGGTTTATGATGGGATGATGGTAAGAAGTATGAGACTTTAAATGGCCATTTCTGCAGGCATTACAGAACCCTTAATGCTAGTCCGTAGGGGGATTTCCCACCCATAACAACCTCTCACATAATAATATATTATTTGATAACCTATAAAAGAGAGTGATTGTAACACAAAAACAAAAATTTTCCCCGCATACTATTGTAATATTATTATTGCATGAATAAAGAACATAAGCACTATTTGGTGGCCGTAGATGTTAACATACTCTAATGTGGGATTTCTCTCTATTTCAGTGAATGTTAATTGGTTTTATGAACATTCATGGATGTGAATTATTTCTATGTATATGGTTAATAAAACTAATGTGTGCATGGTTGTTATCAGATACAATGGTGATGTTTTAGGTGTAATAAATAATTATTTACAAGCTATATCAGTTTCATTATTGTTTTCATTAATTATTTGTAGTATGAATTCCTTCAATGTCAAGCAATATAACCTAATGTTGTATATGAATATTTATATTATCTCCTCATCAAGATAGGTTATACTGATAAATAAAGAAGTTTGTATTTCATTAATTAGATTTATAATTAAAATAGTTGTTAGATGTAAATTTTATTTCCTTCTCTTCTTTCTAAAAAAAATATCAATGGTAGCCAATCCCACATATTGGTTGAAGCTTTCTATACCAAATGAGAGTGAGTCTAATTGGGACTCACCATCATTAATTCTCCCTTACTGATTGACATAGGCCATTTTGTCTCGTCAACACCCCCATTATTCATGCATATGGGGATGGCCACGTATGGAATTTCAAGAAGATTCTAGAAGTTCCAAAACCTTATCACAATTGAGGGTTGAGGAAGTGAAATACATACCCATAGATGGCTATCGAGTGATGTTGAATATCGGTCCACTAGAGGATAAGGGGTTCTATTATTTAGCATTGTATTTGTTCAATAGTTTAGCAGAGCACCTAGGAGTGCTATTTTAAGAGCATAACAGAGGAGAGATTATGTAGTATTCATACAAGCCACATTGTCAAAGGAAACTCCATAGAGAGTGTCTCTTTATTTGTACATGTATTTGAAGAAAAGAGAGTAGAGCGGCCTCACCTTCTAGATGGGTTTTCTACTATATTGGGTTTCTGAGGTTATATCTTTTGTTTATTTGTGGATGGTGCGTGAGTATTTATTTATGTTCTATATTTTTCGCATTCCATTTATTGCATTCAATTTAAGTAGAAAACCAATAATTAAAGAATCTGAGATCTAAAGTAAATTAACCTTCACAATAAAGATTTCAGTATTTTATACCTTTTTGTGATGAACTATCTGGTGTAGTATCCACGGTAGTTTATAGATCAAATTGGTATTAGAGAAAGGTTTTCTTGGGGTATTTGTTGAAATTTGTAGGGATATAGGAATATGTTTAAAAAGAAAGTCGTAGAACCCTAGCCATGGACGACAAGTATGTTCATAACAATCGTCAAGATCCAATAGAGGAGAGATTTACAATTCTAGAAGAGAGATTTCTTGACATATCTAAGAATATGTCCCTCCTCATGGTGGCTCTAGAAAGCAATATAAAACTATTTAGAATAGTAGGAGGCTCGAACCCAAAGATTAGATCAGATGGGAAACTGTGGAATAATGAAGACCCAAAAAATGAGTCATGGAAAGAACATGGGAAAGGGAAACCGATTTCCAGTACCATAAACCCTTCACAATTTTTTTTCAATACGAAACCAAAATTGGACATAAAGCCACACTAAGGTGATATTGATGCATTAAAAATGAGTCATTGGTTACATAAACTAGAAGTTTATTTCAACATCCACCATATAGATGAAGAACAAAATATATCATTTGTCAGACTGGAGTTAGAGGGCCATGCCTTATCCTAGTGGGAAATACATGTGAAAACACTTAGAATAGAGGGTGATCTTATAGTAACTAGATGGGAGGACTTCAAAACCCTAATCAAGTCCCAATTCTACCGTATCAGATATGTAGAGGACTAATGGATCTAGTGGCACTACTTCAGGAAGAAGCAAGGGTAGAGTGTACAAGAGTACACCACCAAGTTCAAAAAATGGCCATCATGTTAGGTATCTCTCCCAAGAACCCAAATGTACTCTTCAAGTATATAGGGGGTATACATAGGAATACATGAAATCAAGTGATAATTTTCAAGCCAAGGACAGTGGATGAGGCATGTCTATAGGCCCACTATTTGGAAAACATAGGCCACAAGAAATGACAACCAAGTGGTTCCCAACAAACAGAGCATCAGGAAGCTTCCAAGGAAGGGAATAAGAAGTGGAAAAGGGGAAAGTATAAGAATACAACAACCACTACACATCAGTGTAAGGATCCTCTCAACTATTGTATCCATTGCAATATTTATGGGCACATTGAGGAAAAGTGTTGAAAACTATATCTAGAGTTGAACCTGGAGAATTGTAAGAAGGATGCAAAGAAAAATAATATTCTATCAATGTATTTGAGCAATCAGGTTGAAAGAAGCTCCGATGTCGATGAGAATATTATATTCACATCGGTGCAGAAGGAGGTGAATATGAGTATCCTTCATCACCAAGAAGAGAATGACATGACCATACTTTACCACATCAATATCCAGGTCAAGAAAAACAAGATAGATGCCCTAATTGAATTTTTTTAATAAGATAATATCATATCAACAAATTTTGTCAACAATATTGGATTGGAGGTTCATGATAATCTTAGCCCATATCCATTGGGATGGGTAAACAAGGATGTAGAGTTCAAGGTAACGAAATAGTGTAAACTAAATTTTTTGTAAGTGTTGATTTTATTGATGAAGTGGAATTGGACATCGTACCCCTTGACGTATGTGGAGTAGTGTTTGGAATCCCCTACATGTATATGAGGGATGAAATATTCATGTGTAAATCCAACCAATACTAATTAATCAAATATGGGAATTTTTACATTATTAATGTGCATAAAGGAAATTCAAATATCTCACTGGTAAGCTCCAACCAAGCCAAGAAATTGATTGGTTCCATTAAGAAGTATGTTTTACTTTTCTTAAGAGAAAATGAAACTTTGGATGAGTCAATAAGAGTAAAGGCATCCGTGGAGGGGTTTACTAAAGAGTAGAAACATCATTTGGAGGATTTTATATAGGAATACAATGGCATGTTCTAGGAACCTAAAAGGCTACCACTTAAGAGGGAAGTGGAGCACAAAATACAATTATTTCCAAATATTGGGTTGTATAGACAACCATTCTAGAAGCAAATGAAGTGAACCAATTGCAACAGTTATTGGAGTAGGGTGTGATTTTATGAAGCACTTCACCTTGTTGGGAACTTATCATACTTGTACCAAAGAAGGGTGGGACTTGGAAAATGTGTATTGACTATAGAGCATTGAACAAGATTACACTAAAAAATTGGTACCCTTTGCCCAGAATTGATAATTTATTAGATTAGTTGTTGGATGAAAAATATTTCACCAAGTTGGATCTCAAATATTTTAAGACAATGAAAGGTCTGTATGAATGGTTGGTCATGCCATTTGGCTTGTGTAATTCATTAACTACATTTATGAGACTGATGAATGATGTATTACACCCATATCTAGATTCATTTGTTATAGTATATTTGGATGATATATTGGTTTATAGTGTTACCTAGGATGAGAAAATATCACATCTCATGCAGGTGTTAGAGACTCTAAAGAAGCACTAGTTGATGTCTAACATCAAGAAATGTGAGTTTACTCAATAGTTTTCGGTTCATTTGGGGTATATGATCAATGGCGATGAGCTCAAGATAGATCCCACAAATATGGAGGCCATCATGAAATGGCTAGTTCCTACAAATGTCACTAAAGTTAATATTTGTGTTGGGGAAACATAGTACTTGTAGAATTTCATAGCTTCATTTTCAATGGTAGTCGCACCACTCCACAACATAACAATGTGTGGTAACAGGTTTTAGTGGAGGGAGAATCAGCATAATGATTTCGATGAGTTGAAAAGAAAGATTAATCAAGCACTAGTACATTCTCGCATTACTAAATTTGCAAAATCCTTTCGAAGTGGAGAAAGATGCAAGTGGGTATGCCATGGGAGTAGTTTTGATGCAAGGAGGAAGGATTTTATGCTATCATTTTGAAATATTTCATGGGTAAGGTACAACTAACCTATCTATGACAAGTAAATATATGCCCTGGTTCAAGTTGTCAAGAAGTGGAAGCATTATCTGATGGGAAAGGAGACCATCATCAACTGATTTGAATCAGATATGAAAAGAACAATTGGCTATTGACACATGCTATAATATGACCAGCACAGGAAAATTTTAAGGTTATGGACAAAGAAAGAGATCAATTTTTTTGTGTGAAGGGCCCCATGTAATCATGATTGATTTCCATTTTGTATGTAATGGATGTAAATTCGAGCATCATATTTTTGTACATAAAGGAGTAATGAGACTTTCATGAGACCTTTCCATGTGGGAGAAAAGATGAACAAACAAAGAAAAGGAGAAATGGGCTAGAGAGAAGATGAAGTGTTGGGGATGCCTGGCCTTCCATCTATCTTCCCGGTCAACTCAATCTTCTATATTATGTTTCCCCATAATGTGAAAAGGGTTCATAGATTGTGAATGATGTAAAGAGGCTTCCCATATGTCACTTAAAAATTAGAAATTAACCAGATATCTTGTAACTTTCCCATTGTTAAATAATAAAGAGCCTGGCCAAAACCAAAAGAATGTTGGTCTTCCTTTTTGGGTTTCCAAGATAAATTTTTAGTTTTTTGTGTTGTTGTGTCTTAATTTCGTTGTCTATAGGTGGAATTGTTTGCATTGTAATTTAATGAATGGTTAATGGAGAATATTGTAATTTAATGGCTTCCTGCATATTTTTTAGCAAAGAGAAATATGTGCCAATTATGGTTGGAACTCTTCTTGTATGAATACGGTCCCCGTGGGTCAGTAAAATAGTCTGGCATCTCTTTATCCACACCCGTACATATATTTGGTAGTGTAAATCAATGACCCTCTTTTATGAGCCATTGTTATTTTTTTAGAAGTTTCTAATTTCATTTTAAGATTTGTTGGGGATTTTCTCTCAATCATAGAGTTGATTTCATTGATAGTCATTGTCCTCTCTTCATTGTAGTTCGTGTTTCACATTTTTAAAATTTTTGAGGCGTTTTCCTTTTCCCACAAGTCATATATCAAGAATACTCCACCATATGGTGTTGTCAAAACATTTATGTTTCCTAGGAATTTTTCTTTACTATTGAATATCAAACTCGACTCCTAGATGTTTTTCTTTCACTTGTTGTGGGTTACAAATGTTGATACTAAGAGGGGGGTGAATCAGTATCAAGTATAATTTAAAACCTTTTTCAACTTATACTTAAACCATTCAACTATATCCAATGAGAAATGAACAATAGTATAAGAGTTACACCAATACACCACAATACACCATGCAAAATATATGAGAAATAATCAATAGTTATTGTTCAAGGGAAGTAATGACTTCCAAAGGTAGCTACAGCTTCCAAATGTAAAGGGAGGGATAAACCTACAAGAGGAAGATACAATCCTCCAATATAAAGAGAGATTTGAACTCTCCATCCTTTCCCCTTCCTTCCACCCAAGAATAAATGAGAGATAATAAAACTTTACATTAAATCATCACCATCAACCAATCATCACACAGAACCTGATAATGCTTCCTGATACTTCTTCAATTTCTACAATTCTTCAATTCTTGGAGTACTTTGATCCTGTAGATAATATTACTCATTGTATTCTCTAAAACTCCAATTTTCACTCCTTGAATCCTCCCCAAAAAGGGGTTATAGAAATAATGGTAGACTTTATTCAATTCTGGTCTGTTCAGAAGACCCAAATTGTACAGCATGCCCCATGCTCAATATTTAACATCTGATTTTGAAACTCACACAAAAGAAACTAAATTCTGTACTATTTATAATGGAAGTGGTCCCACTTCATTTTGATTTTGTATGAAGAAGTTATGATTGTTTTAGCCGGAACACCTGTTTATTGACTAGCTTCAGGACTGGTCACAAACCCTATCTTCCACAGAGTGTATATCCATAATTATAGTGAATAGGGAGCTGAAATTTTTACCAGAGGTACCTTGATATGTTTTCTCAATACCATAGAGATTTCACCATCTAAATCGTTCTAGAAAAGAAGTTATAGAAAAAATGGTAAGATGACCTGAAAATAACATACCTTAGAACACATCACCAAAAGACTTCATCCTCCCTTGAAATCCGGCCTTCTTTTACTTATTCTTCCCTTTGAAATTCAACTTGTATAAAATGAATGTATAATGATGTTTATTTATACCATTTATGTCACTTGCTTTTAACATTAGGGCCGACATGACACTTTCTTATTTTGTAATTATTTTCTGTAATTATCTTCAGGGCCTACATGTACAATTCACTTTGTCATCTTCAAAAATTCATTTTTCCTCAACCATGAGGATCCACGTGACATGAAACATACCACCGAAAACAACATGATGTATACTATCCATCCATGGGTGTTGTATCTTCATGTGCATTCTCCTTCATGTCCAAATACCTTCATCAATCTTGCGGTCCAAAACCCATGGCTAGGGTTGACATCAATGACAACAACCAATCTTCCAACAATCTCCCCATTTGTCATTGATGACAACACTCATGCTCCCCCTATCATCATGATCCCAATTTCTCTCCCCCTTTGAAATCAATGGAAAAGGTTAGGGCTTCTCCCCCTGAGTTTAATGACAAAAGGTAACCTTCTTCTTTGGGGCTGCTCCCCCTGAACATGTGGCACTCAATAATACTTCATCCTTATTTTTTGTCTTTGGGACTTTTTCTTCCTTGGAATCATTTTGTGTGGCTTCTGTCTTGTCTTTCTTCTTCATGTCTAGGATGTATATGTTATCCGGTCTTGTTTTTTCAGTTGCAACCAATCTTCCTGATTTATTTTCTATGATTTTACATTTTCGGGAGTCAAACGTAAGAGTGTATCCTTGATCACATATTTTAATGACACTGAGGAGATTATGCTTCAAATCTTCAACCAATAGGACTTTTCTTGCTTTTACATCTTCACTTCCAAGCTTTACAGTTCCTTTTCCAAGTATTTTGGTAGATGAGTCATCTCCAAATGCAACATTTTCACCTCTTTTCTTCAAGCTGCCAAATTTTCTTTGATCTCTAGTCATATGAGATGAGCACCCATTGTCTATGAACCATTCATCTTCTTCTTTGCATTCTTTAGTGACCAATGCTATTCAAAAAATTTCATTTTGTGTAATTTCTTTCCTTTTCCATGTTGTAGTTGGTATGCAGACATTTGACATACGATTATCTTCCTTCATCTCTCTGCAATATTGTGCTTTGTGACCAAGATTATTGCACTTGTAACATACATTATTTTCATCCATTATTGGGTCAAATGGATTATAATTTCTGTTGACAGGTCTATGAACATTTCCATATCCACTATTTTCACCATTCATGTAGCTTGCATAGTTATTCCTTTCATTGATTCTACAATTGATTGCCTTGTGTTCAAAATTTCCACAAGTATAACAATGTCCAAGAAAGAAATTTTGATACCTGGTCATAAGTGATATTCTTTGTGGTGTGGTCCATCTGGGTTCACGATCTATTCTTCTGTAGTTTTCTTCATAATGATTGCTTTCATACCTGATGGGAGAGGATCTTCTTGATGTCTCATTCCTTCTAAATTCTAGTTTTCTATCTTGTTGTTCAACTTGTTCTGGAGTGTTGGTTTCATCATTTTCAACTTCCTTCTCTTGTTTTGTTGTCTTCAAACTGTCATTGTATCCTAGTCCCGTCTTGTCATTTGGAGATCTTTGACTGCTAAGGATCTTGTCTAATTTTTCAGTGCTTTTTTCGAACTTCTTCAACCTTTTTGTTGTCAATAGTATCTCCCCTTTTGTGTGATCCAATTCAAATTTCAATTTCTCATAATCTTCTAATTGTTCCTTCAAGCTATTAATGGTCTTTTCAAGCTTGTAATTCTCTTCTTCACAACTACTCAATTCACCTTTTAGTATTATGTTTGTGTTTCTAAGCTTTCTATTTTCAATTTCAATATGCTTCAACTTTTCAAGATTCTCATCTTCTTGTTCACTCTCTGCATTGTCTTTGTATCCCCAAAATGAATCAAGGTTGGTTTCTTCATTTGAATCTTCTTCACAAATGATTTCTTCTTCTTTAGAATTATTATGATCATCATCCTAGGTTTCTTGGGTTATGAAGAGGACTTATCCTCCATCATTATCTTCTTCATCACTCTCATCTGAGGAGATTTCATCATCCTTGGAGTAGAATCTCTTTTTATTGTTGAGACTTCTCTTGTTGAGACCTTAGCATCATACTTCAAGAGAAGTGATCTCAACACTTTTTATACAACCAACGATTCATTGATCTCTTCACCTAATCCTCTGATAACATTAACAACTTCATCAACTCTAAGAAGATAGGTTGCAATATCTTCCTTTTCATTCATCTTCAAATTTTCAAATTCTGCTCTATGTCGTTGAAGCTTGACCTTCTTAACTTTTGGATCACCTTCGTAGATATTCTTGAGTTTGTCCCATACATCTTTAGCTGTTCCGCATCCCATCACTTTTCTAGCAATGGTTAGTGCCAATGCTGCTAGAATAACATGTCTGGCTTTTGAATTACAACTCATAAGCTTCTTCTCATTTGGATCGGTTGGAGCATTATTTGGGATTACATATCCATTTACAACTGAGTACCAAATGTCTACTCCCAAAGCCGTTAGGTAAGTTTTCACTCTATCACTCCAGTATGCACAATTTCTTCCATCAAATTTTTGAATCCCATTTGAAATGTGCTCATGGTCATCCATCTCTGCTCAGGATTTTCCTTCTAGTGGTTAAACTGTTCTGAAGGCAACCTGCTCTGAGACCAATTGTTGATACTGAAAGGGGGGTGAATCAGTATCAAGCACAATTTAAAACCTTTTTCAACTTATACTTAAACCATTCAACTATATCCAATGAGAAATGAACAATAGTATAAGAGTTACACCAATACACCACAATACACCATGCACAATATATGAGAAATAATCAATAGTTATTGTTCAAGGGAAGTAATGACTTCCAAAGGTAGCTACATCTTCCAAATGTAAAGGGAGGGATAAACTGCCAAGAGGAATTTACAATCCTCCAATATCAAGAGATATTTGAACTCTCCATCCTTGCCCCTTCCTTCCACCAAAGAATATATGGGATATAATAAAACTTTACATTAAATCATCACCATCAACCAATCATCACATAGAACCTGATAATGCTTCCTAGGACTTCTTCAATTTCTACAATTCTTCAATTCTTGGAGTACTTTGATCCTATAGATAATATTACTCAATGTATTCTCTGAAACTCCTCCAATTTTCACTCCTTTAATCCTCCCCAAAAAGGGGTTATAGAAATAGTGGTAGACTTTATTCAATTCTGGTCTGTTTAGAAGACCCAACTTGTACAGCATGCCCTGCGCTCAATATCTAACATTTGATTCTGAAACTTGCACAAATTAAACTACAGTCCGTAATATTTCCAATGGAAGTGGTCCCACTTCATTTGGATTCTGTATGAAGAAGTTATGACTGTTTTAGCCAGAACACCTGTTTATTGACTAGCTTCAGGACTGGTCACAAACCCTATCTTCCACAGAGTGTATCTCCATAATTATAGCGAATCAAGAGCTGAAAATTTTACCAGAGGTACCTTGATATGTATTCTCAATACCATATCGATTTCACCATATGAATCGTTCTATAAATTTTTTTATAGCAAAAATGGTAAGATGACCTGAAAATAACATACCTTAGAACACATCACCAAAAAACTTCATCCTCCCTTGAAATCCGACCTTCTTTTACTTATTCTTCCCTCTAAAATTCGACTTGTATCAAATGAATGTATAACGATGTTTATTTATACCATTTATGTCACTTCCTTTTTACATTAGGGCTGACCTGACACTTTCTTATTTTGTAATTATTTTTTGTAATTATCTTCAGGGCCTACATGTACAATTCACTTTGTCATCTTCAAAAATTCATTTCTCCTCAACCATGAGGATCCATGTGACGTGCCACATACCACTGGAAAAAACATGATGTATATTATCCATCCATGTTTGTTGTATCTACATGTGCATTTTCCTTCATGTCCAAATACCTTCATCAATCTTGCGGTCCAAAACCCATGACTAGGGTTGACATCAATGAAAACAACCAATCTTCCAACAACTAAAATCACCCTGGACGGTTTTATTGGTTGTGGGTTACTAATTAAATCACCCCTTGAACCTTTTATAATTGTCATGGAGTATCAAATTCACCCCTAGAAGTGTTATTTTTTGTTGAAGAGTAATTTTCCCCTCTAAATAATTATTTTTACTACTTGATTGACTTGTTTAGCTATGTCATTCCATCCTTGAATTTTTTGGTAGTTTTCCTCCTTCATATTCAACTAACATTGATTTATGGTTGACTAGATCATCCTCCTTTAGAAATAGGTTTTTGTTTTTCCTATTCATATCTTATGGTCAACCAAAAAATGGTCAAATCAACTGGTGGTTGACTTGGCTGGTTAATTTCTCGACCCAACTTCAAGATGATAGATGGGTCTTCCCCTTAGTTGACCGACCCTCAAAGAATATGATTGGGTCCTTTTCATTGGTCGATTCACATCCCTTGGTCGAATAGATAGTTATTTGACCTAACTTACAAATATTTGACTCACCTTTCAGCCAATCGACTTTGACTTGGTCTCCGACACAAATTTCCTCTCCACTTTTGGGTAGTTGACTTCCTCTTCATGTGGTTGATTCTTTCCAATTATAAAAAAAGTGAGAAGAAATTAAATTTTGCAGATGGTTACATCTTGGTGATATGGATAGGATATAATCCTTCCATTCACATATCATATGGTATTACATAATAATTTCAAATGCATTCAGTGAGACCTGTATGGTAAGTACCCGTAGTGATTACGAAAAAAGTGGACAAGAGTTGTTTCCGGGACTAGATCGATGTAGAGACCAAGGATGGAAGGGGAAGATTAAGGAGGAGAAGAGGAAGAAGATACTAGGGTCAAGTTGGATTGATTTGAGAGGGTTTTGTCCACATTGACATCAATGGTGTCACAACTAGTGGCAACAAATCAAAAGAGGCTTGTCATGAAGGCCCCAAGAAGGAAGAAAATAATACAGAGACATAGATTAAGAATGAGAGAGATATGGGAGAATGCAACTATAGTAAGACACAGGTACCTTTCCATGTGGAGGCCAAGGTGGAAATCAAGCCATATATTGGGAAAGTGGATCTTATTAGGCTGAACCAATGGCTATTGTTGGGCCCTTCATTTTTGGATAAGGAATTGCACAAGTTTTGACTGAGCATGAGTTGCACAAGATTTAACAGAGGCTGGACAATAGAACGAGAAATAGAAAAATAAATTAGTTGTGAAAGTCAGTGCAATGCCAACTAAGCAACAAACAGTTGCAATAAAACAAGGAATCACGCAAGCCAAAATAGAAGACACAACCCAACTATATATAGGGATGAACATAAGTGCAAAAGGATTGTTGACATTGTTGTTGTTGTTGGTCTGTGGATTATGAGTTGGTTCCGAGTTGATTGTTGGGAGTTGAGTCAAGTCGAGTCTTGAGTCTGTAATGAATTTGATCTATCAGTTTGAGAATTGGAGCTCTGTGACATGAGTCCAGAGTCAAGAGTCTGTACAACGCACTACTATGTAATTCTGAGTCTGTAATCAGAGAAATATTATGAAGATAATATGAAGAAGGACCTAAATTTTCAATTATGATGTGTCTCTGCGTGTTTTCCTTATGAATTACAGTTATTCTTTCTGGTTTATAATTTCTACTTGATGGTTCTATGTTTAGATGCTTGTTCTTAACGTAAGTAGGTTCGATTATTGCACATATATTGTTTAGATCTGCTTATGTGTCTTGCGCAAGATCAGAAATGAGTCCTGAAGGCTATATGGATCCTCTTAAATCTTTTGCCTACCCTTCCCTATCTATCTGTCTCAGCAATGCTTCCTGTGAGACTTCTTCTCTTCGGAGGATATGAAAATGCCAGTGCTCTAGACTACACTGTACCTTTTGTTGGTAACCTGAGAAGGACCCTAGTCTGATTAAACTTGCGCCAAGAAAATGGTTTTGTTGCCAAGACCTACATTAAAAGGGAACCTGTAGGGAGAATGCTTCCATGGATCCATAGATCTGGTATTGATCAATGGTGGGAAATAAATTGTGATTCCTTCATATCGAAAGAAGCAGAACCGAGGATAAAATCAATGGAAAACACTCATGAAGCAATCTTTTACTTAGAAAGATCGAGCGACCAGTACGAGATTTTCTGGGTTAAATTCCTGGTAGAATTTTTCCACTGAATAAAGAGGCTCCAAGAATATCCAGAGTTCCAAGGATGATTCAAGAGGATCTACATGTGGGACACCGAAAATCTAGCAACACTTCAGAGACTGGATTGTCCAGTCATGCAAGAAGTTGATTTCTGGGTCAACACCACATTAGAAGGGTATATCATCAAATTTTCTATTGAGAGCCACCAATATTTCTCGCGAGCAGAGGTGTTTTTCAAGAAATAAACAGGGGGACGACTGTTGAGAGAAATAACCCTGTGGATTAAGGTTTTCTTGATGGAGGAGGGGATGTTGACTATGTCCCCAACTGACATGGTAGCATAAACACCCTCTCTTGGGGTATGGCGAGGCAGGGTGAGAGTCATGGAATGAGAGAGGGGAAGGGTTCTTTGACAAATGGGGGGTAAACAACAAGAAACAGACTTGAGAGACGACTGAGCCTTGAGGAGAGCCGCCATAGTTGAGAAGTGGTGGGGCGACAAGATCAAGAAAGTAGCAAGATAGTCTAAGAAGTTGAGGAAAGAAGGAAGATCATGAGAAGTAGAGGAATGAAAGATGGAAGAGTTTCATAAGATGAGAAGACAAGAATGAATCACTAGTAAAATATTAAATGAGAGAGAAGAACAGAGAGAAATAATTCCCCAGGAGATGGGAAAAGAAAGAGAAGGTGTAGACGTAAGAGAGGAAGAAGATGACATGAATCTTGAAGAAGAAAGAGAATATTCAACTATGATAAAAGGAGAGATCGGGAATCCAGATGAAGAGATCGTCCCAATGAAAGCAAATGAGACCCCCCAGATCAAAGAAAACCACCCCGAAGCCAGTGGCACCAGCCCTGAATCACCCATACCCCAAGTGTCTTCTATACAAGAAGTAAGTTCAATACTACCTTCTCATGCTAGTTATGTTCCAGTACAATTAATTAGTCAATCAAAACCAGGAAGTGTTAGTATAGGGAGGATATTGGGATCCTCTGGTAGATCACAAGTAGGAATGTTAGGGTTCATATTGATAGGAACAACTAGATCAACAATGGTTGACCATGCGGGAGGTTCAATTGCCTAATACCCATAATTTTTGGGTAAGGGAAATGAAGACGTTGAGCAACACTGGTTCTTGTGTGAAGTAATCTGGAGATCGAGAGGGACTCCAGATGCGAATAAGTTGGTCAATTTCCAGACTACCTTAAGAGGTCGCATTCTCAAGTGGTACATGAATATCATTGAATCGAGAGTTCCAGGAACGCAAGGTCAAGTGTTCACGCTTGGCCAGGTATGGACAAGGTTCATAAAAGAGTTCAAACTACCCCAGTCAGAACAACAGGCTCTATCTGATTTGTGTGAGATCTAGCAGAGGGAAGGTGAATCATCCTGGGAATACAGCCAAAAGTTTAAATATGCCATAGGGAGGTTGGCACATCCAATCCATGAAGAACATAAAAGGGATTGTTACATTTAGGGGTTGCTTCCTCTGACTCAGATTCCTCTAATGCAGCAGTAGATAGCCATGTTAACATATGACTTGGAATAATCGATGAAGATTGAATCCATGGCGAGATACCCTAGGAGCCTGAGAGTGACCAAACCCCCAACATATGCGATTCTGGTGCAACTACAAGGGTATATATCGACACTTACAGAAAATATTCAAGAGTTGATGATACCCAGACCAACAAGACCACAAGTTTGGTGCACCGGATGTTATACAAAAGTTCATCTGGCAAATGAATGTCCGCGAATAAGGGGAATGGGACCTTCTTGGAATCTGATGGTATCCCCACAAGTACCTGTGAGAGGATTTGTGCAAGTGTTGATGAACTTACCATTCCATAAACCCACTCCATATCATGCTTTTCTAGGAGGCCAAGCAGCACCAACAACTGAGTATTGTGAAATCTGCCGAATCCATGGGCATGGGCCAAGATAGTGCCCCATTATGCAAAAATATTTGACAGTACCAAATATAGTACACTATGAGTTCTGCATGTCTACCATGCACACTACCAATCAATGTAGAGCATTGTATGCACTTGTGTCTGACAGGTTATACCGAACAACATTCAAGGTGAATGAAAACCCTCAGGGATGAGGAAGAGGTCAAGGAGGTGGAGCTGGAGGAGACTTCCAAGAAGGAAGAACTGTGGGAAGAGGGCCAATAATATGTTATAACTATGATAAGAAAGGTCACATGGCTAGAGACTATCCTCATCCAAGGAGGCCATGGTGCTATCATTTCAGAACCAACTGCCATGGAACTGAAGACTGCCCGAAATTAATTGCAAAATGGGAGGATAGAGTACGACAAAGAGGAACTAATCTCATCAGTTCATAAATCAAGAGGGTTATTAAGGGACAATTTCCCAACCTTAATATCGTTACTCGAGGAGGAGCGAAGATAGGAGCTGATGCTGATACTCTACCTCAGATATAGAAAGAAGCACCTAAAGAAGACAGGTATGACCCTCTAAAACAAAAGCTATTCTTTAAAGATGCCATAGAAATATTTCAGAATATTCCTAGCCCAGAGATGCAAGAGAAACCCCCACAACCTATTGTTTATCCTAAGATGGCGCAAATT
>JASDQU010102800.1:180117-194366 GCA_032191745.1 Picea mariana
GGCAATGGTTGTAATCTCTCTTTCACATTTAATATGATACAGTAATACGATTCTTTCCTATAAAGCTAATTTTGTTTTATTGTATGATTCCTTGATCACATACATAGGTTTATATTGAGTTTATGCTATTGCTATCACTTTGGTTGGTTTGTTTTGTTTTGATATTGACTGCACAAGAGCACTGGAGCAAAGCGGGAGCAACAAAGACTATAGGAAGCGATTATAAGGTATGTTACTTATTCTTGCCTCTTAGTAAATTCAATATTTAAAACTTAAGGAAAGCGTCCTATTCTGTCTTGTTTTGTTCTAGATCCAGGTGGATCTAGGGAGATCGGTTTGTGTCCGCACTTACGGATTTATCCATAAACACTAGGGAACGAAGAACCCCTAGAGGCAAGAATAAGGGCTAATATTCCTGAGAAGAGTACTCAAAGAGTTCAGTGAAGGAAAGTATGAACCAGAAAAGAATTCAGACTAGTATCCCAGTTAGATGAATTTGATATTAAGAACGTCATGTTGGATCTAGGATCCGATATGAACATTCTTCCTAAGAAGACCTGGGAAGCCTTAGGAAAACCTAGGCTGACATATTCCCCCTTTCAGTTAAGAATGGAAAACCAATATTTTATCTTCCCCATAGGAAGATTGGAGAATGTGGAAATATATGTTGTGGGAGTAAAGATAGTGGTTGAATTTGAGGTCATTGATATCATGGGAGATAAGGACCCCTACCCTGCACTACTTGGAATTGATTGGGCCTATGACAATTATGCAGTAATTGACTTGAAGAAAGACACCATGAACTATGAGGCTGAGGGAATCAAGGTAGTTCAACATTTGGATCCATATGTAGGACCCAGGTATACAGAACCAACAGATAATAATATGGAGGGAGAAGACTTGGACCAGTTGTACACCGTAACAACAGGAAAAAGAAACGATTATATAAATCCTATTGTTGATGGATCAGTAAGTTGGAGAAGCATACAATCAACAGATGAAGACTGAGAATTGGCTTTTGAAAGTTGGCAACAATGTTCACATGAATGATTCTCAAGAAGATGTGCAACTTTCAGAGTGACTAAATGGGTTGGGACTGAAGTTAGAGAACACCCAATATACAATGGCACCTCAGATCTAGACAATTTTCTGCTCAACATGGAAGAAAATGTAATAGAAGATCAAAGAATCTTGGTACTAGATGTAGCTTTTTAGAACACCCCTGCCATATGGTGGGCTAGTCATAAATTTGTACTCGGAACTTGGGACGAGGTAAAGCAAGTTATCAAGTACAGGTTCCATCATAAGGAGTAACTAGAATCAGAGATGCAGACAGATCTCCAAGTTGTGCAATTGTTTAGCGGAGAATCAAATCCTAGAATACATATTGAATGGTGCATGAAACAGTGGCAAGATGCGTGGATAGCCTCTCACTTCTGGGTCTAGGTATTTCCCCACTCCCTAGGTCCAATCCTGAAAGCTTGGTTTATACATGAGGAAACCAGAATACAAACCAGTGTCTGGAAAACACTGGAAGCTCAATTTTGCAAGGACTTCTCATTTACAAGTAAGTACCCTGAGCTTGAAGTAGTTCTGCAAAAGATTAAAGAATTTCTTTTTACAGATAGTGGTAATCAGAAATCAAACTTAGTGGTATGCGCCAAACATAACCAAGAACTACAGACTAATATCCACTTGCACTCAATTGAGAAACCTATAGAATGCTACCATATTAGCAGAGATTCAGAAAGCCTAGATGACTTAATGGAATTGAGGAACCTAGCCATCAAAGAGACAGAGGCGAGAAGAAAAATTCAAAACACCATACCTAGCCAGACTGATAGTTCCTACAATCACCCATTAAAATTTCATAAAATCAATATAGGGACCATAGAGCAACCCAAGATAGCTATGGTGGGAGACTACTGAGATGAGAAAACTAGTTAAGAAATACAGATTTTGCTACGGGAATATGTGGATTTGTTCCCAAATACTTTTTTAGAGTTAAATGGAATCAAAGGAGTTATGGAAGAAATGAAGATTGAATTGAAACCAGGATCCAAGCCTATTAGACATAGACCATATCGTCTTAACCCTAGAGTAAAAGAGAAGGTTAAGAAGGAGATAAACAAGATGTTGGAAGCAAGTCTCATTTTTGTAGTAGAATAAGTAGAGTGGGTTAGCCCAATAGTTATTCAAAGAAAGAAAGACACTGAGGATATTAGATTCTGTGTAGACTACAAAATTATCAACTTTTCCTAGGTGCATGACCCTTTCCCAACACCCTTTATAGATGAGTTTCTAGAACAGGTTGCGGGGAAAAAAACATACTCATTCACGGATAGATTTTCAGGGTACCACCAAGTTAGGATCACTGAAGAGGAGAAAAAGAAAACCACTTTCATAACAGAATGGGGATCCTTCACATACAATGTGATGCCATTTAGCTTAAAGAACGCCCCTGGAGTTTTTTCAAGAATTGTGATAGAATCTTTTAGAGATTTAATTCACAAATTTATAGAATTCTATATGGATGATTAGACAATATATAGCCTACTCAAGGAACATGTAGCATTGTTGCAACTAATGTTTGACAGATGCAGAGAGTTGCAAATCTCATTGAATTTCAGAAAGGGTATCTTTTGTGTACCACATGGGAATTTGTTGGGCCACATAGTCTGTCAAGAAGGATTATTGGTAGACCCAACCAAAGTTGTGGTCATTATGAATATGCTACCACCTATGAGTGCTAAACAGTTTCACTCCACACTAGGACACACAGGTTACTATTGCAAGTTCGTCTGACGATATGCCAACATTACTGCACCTCTGGAAAACCTACTAAAAAAGGATGAACCGTTTCAATGGAATCAAGAATGTGATAAATCATTTGAGACACTCAAGGATAAACTCATCATAGCACCAATTCTGATATTTCCAAACTGGGAGAATGAATTTCACGTCCATGTAGATGCTTCAGTAATTTCCTTAGGAGCCATCTTAACGCAACCTGGGGATGGAGCTATGGATCACCCTATCTATTTTGGAAGTCAAAAGTTGTCGAAAGCAGAGCACACCTACAAAATGATAGAAAGGGAGGGCATAGCCATGATTTATGCTTTACAGAAATTTAGACATTATTTGTTAGGTTCTCATTTCAAGTTCTTTACTGATCACTCTGAATTAAAGTATCTATTCAACAAACCAATGTTAGAAGGAAGAACTTGTAGATGGTTGTTGTTATTTCATGAATTTTCCTTTGAATATATCATCAAGTCGAGAATATGCAATGTCGGAATTGATCACCTATCCAGGTTAGAGTCAGGGTAAAGTGGCGGAGCAGTAGATGATCAGCTCCAAGATGTAGACTTGTTCAATATTGAGGCCATACCAGAGTACCTGGAGGACATAACAATCTTCCTAAGTATAGGGTCCTATCCAAAAACATATTCCGCAAACCAGAAACTCCACATGGTTGTTAGAGCAGCAGATTACCAGCTGATCGCTGGACAGTTGTATAAACTAGGACTAGAAATCATCCTTAGATAATGTGTCCTGGATCATGAAAGACAAAATATAATCTGGGAATGCCATAGCGAAGTTGCAGGAGGCCACGTAGGAGGAAAGGCCACTGCAAAGAAGGTTCTCCACGCAGGACTTTGGTGGGAAACACTCTTCAAGGATGAATCCAAATATGCTAGATCGTGTGATGTTTTTCAACAAGTGGGTAAGCCGTCATGCCGAGATGAAATACCACTACAACCAGTTAGAGCTCTACAAGCATTTGAGAAATGGGCAGTTGACTTCATTGGAGAAATCAACCCTATCGCCAAGCATTCAAAGGCTAGGTACATCATTACCGCAACTGACTACCTTACCCATTGGGTAGAAGCAATAGTTGCACAGGACTGTTTGACAGATACTGCTGCCAGGTTCATTTTTGAGAATATCATAACTCGGTTTGGATGTCCTGGGAGCCTGACCAGTGATCAGGGAGATCATTTCATCAACAACACTATAGCAACACTTACAACAGAATTCTTGATTCAACATCACAGGAGCAGTCCCTCCCACTCGCAGGCCAATGGAACAGTCGAAGCCTTCAACAAGATTCTGGAAAGGGAGTTGACAAAGGTCTATTGCACAAACCAGGAGGACTGGGATGATATATTTCCATCCATACTATGGGCATACAGGACAAACCACAAAGAAACTCCACAAGTACACACCGTTCTAGTTAGTTTATGGGAAAGAGGCAGTGGTTCTTGCATAATTCATCACTCCAAGTTTGTATATTTCACAAGTCACACGTATTTCAGAAGAGGAATCCATTGCACAGATACTTATGGAGTTACAAGAACTTGAGGAGACCAGATTTCTAGCAGACTTCCATCAGTCGGTTGAAAAATAAAGACAAAAAGTTGGCACGACAGGCACATTAATACTAAGGTATTTACGCAAGGAGACAAGGTGCTACTCTATGATAGTCAATACCAGAAGAATCCTGGAAAGCTTCACATGCACTGGTTGGGACCATTCATAATTGCAAAGATTTGACCCTTAGGAGTAGTAAGAATCACACAACTAGATGATGTGTTGTGACCAGGATGGGTGAATGGCGCTCGCCTGAATCCCTACCTGTCTCAAAACTAATAAAGAGGGACTGTCTCTCTAGTCCAAAGGATCTTGTACATTAGTTAGATTTGATTTTTCTGAATTTTTTGTAAAGTCAGTTAATAAAGTCAATGTGCACAATGTTGCGCCATGACACATAGTTCATTTTTTGTTTAAGTAGTGATTGATACAGAACTAATGACTCAACAGTGCAGGATCCGAAGAATAAAATAATCCATTAATGATATTCATTAATATGACAGGGACAACCTTTGTGGTCAGAGGGAGGATGAATCTAAATATGATCTAAGTCCATGTGCGGCACAAACCCAGTCTAGTCACAACCTTTATTTCCATTCGGTACCACGTCTGAGGTCAGTTAAGCCATAAAGCCACATTATGAAAAGATGCCATCTGATTTTGCACTAGGATACCCACCCGTCAAACGGAAAGGTTTTAAATCAGCCACGTCCCCATTTAGCGACTGGATGGGAATCATCTCTCGATGCAACGCATCACTCCTTGCCAGGAAATGGTAGGATAAAGTGGGAAACTTTTAAGGAGTGCAACAACGAGCCTTAGAGTTGGTACCATAGTTAGGCCCTTCATTTGAATAGCTAAAATAAGAGAGAACAAACATAAGAGCCCAAGGAAGAATAAAATGAGGACAAGGGAAAATAACAGATGCTCCTAGAATATACGAAAGAACCAAGCACTTGACTCAAGGGCAAGTCAAGGATTTTGGTCGGAGCTTGTTGGGCCCTTCATTTTTGGATAAGGAATTGCACAAGTTTTGACTGAGCACAAGTTGCACAAGCTTCAACAAAGGCTGGACAACAGAACGAGAAAGAGCAACAAAAAGCAGTTGCAAAAGTTAGCGCAATGCCAACTAAGCAACAAACGGTTGCAATAGAACAAGGAAGCGTGCAAACCAAAATAGAAGACACAACCCAACTATATATAGGGATAAAAATAAGTGTAAAAGGGTTGTTGACATTGTTTTTGTTATTGGTATGTGGATTACGAATTGGTTCCGAGTTGATTGTGTGGAGTTGAGTCAAGTCGAGTCTTAAGTCTGTAATGAATTTGATTTATCAGTTTGAGAATTGGAGCTCTACGACACGAGTCCATAGTCAAGAGTCTATACATCGCACTACTGTGTAATTACGAGTCTGTAATTAGAGATAGATTCTAAAGATAATATGAAGAAGGACCTAAATTTTCAATTATTATGTGTATTTGTGTGTTTTCCTTATGCATTACAATTCTTCTTTCTGGGTTATAAGTTCTACTCGATGGTTCTATGTTTAGATGCTTGTTCTTAATGTAAGTAGGTTTGATTCTTGCACATATATGGTTTAGCTCTATTTATGTCTCTTGCACAAGATCAGGAATGAATCATGAAGGCTCTATGGATCCTCTTAAGTATTTTCCCTACCCTTCCCTATCTATCTGTCTCGGCAGCGCTTCAGGTGAGACTTTTTCTCTTTGGAGGAGATGAAAATGCCAACGCTCTAGACTACACGGTACCTTTTGTTGGTAACCTGAGAAGAAACCTGGTCTGATTAAACTTTCACCAACAGCTACAACAAATGGAAGTATACTCCAACATGCATGAAGCAACCGGAAAACAAAATATTTATTTTTCTCGATTGAAGATTGAATTCCATGCTTTGACATGGTGGGAGAGTGATGAAGTAAGCATAGCACTAGGAAATGAACCACCTGTGACTAATTGAGATGTGTTAAAGGACATGACAAAATCTCAAATTTATCCAATAGAATAGGAGGAAGTGATGAGAAACACCAACAAATAGTGTGGAATTACTTCAGTTAGAGAGAAGGAAAATCAGTGCAGGAGTTCACGATAGAGTTCAGGAAGATAGAAATTCATATGGGAGTCTCTCTCAAAATTATAGAAATTTTAATCAAATATTTGGGGGAATTTTTACCCCATATTGATAGACAACATGTGTTATTTACACAAAATACTATTGATGAGGCCAGTATTCAAGAAAAATTCCTTGAGGGAGACAAGCATAAGCTACAAACTACTCACAAGCAAGTAGAACCACAAGAGCATCACAGAAAGAAGAAAAAAAAGAAGAAGTGGAATGAGAAGAATATCGTGGAAACCACAAAAGAAGAAACACCTTCCATCCAATAATGTAAAGGATATAATAGAAATGGGCACACTAATGAGAACTGTTGGAAATCGTACCCTAAGAAGCACCCCGGATATTTCTAGAAAAGAAAGAAGGAAGCATTGATATCGGTGGATGTTGAGGAATGAGTGCATATATCCTCAGAACTGGAAGGGAAGATTAATTTCACTAATATTAAGAAAGAGTAGCAATAGTTAATTTCAGTCAGAAAGAGGAGAAGGTGATGACTGGACTTTTCTGCATTAAAATTCACATGAAGTAGAAAAAGATGGATTGGTTGTTCGATCTTGGTTCACAATCCAAATTGATCTCTACGTAATTGGTGGAGAAGCTTGGGTTGGGAACAAAAAATCATCTACACACATACCCCTTGGGTTGGGTAAGGAAATCTGTGGAATTGAAAGTGAGAAAACAATGCAAATTTAAGTTCGCTATCAATCAAATTTTTTCTCATGAAATAGTTGCAAATGTGGTTCCTCCATATATATGTGGAGTCACCTTAGGACGTCCATATTTGTACGTAAGGGATTCCATTTTCAAAAGGAGAGTGAACTAGTATAGGCTAGTCAAGGATGTAAAATATTATGCCATAAATGCACACAAGCACAAATCTAAGCTCTCTCTAATCAATGTTCATCGAGCATGAAGAATAATGGGAAGTACAAATAAGTTTGTCTTGGTTTTCCTAAGAGAAGGAAAGTAGCAAGGTGAAGGAAGTGAGTTGGAGATGAGGTAATGATTGGAAGGATGTAGTGGCAAGAAGTTTCAACAACTACATTGACTAATTGAATCCTATACATAAGTGTTTCAAGAGCCTCAAGGACTACCACCCAAAAGAGAGGTTGAACACAAGATTCAGTTGATTCCGGAGTCACAATTGCCTAACAATGGCTTGTATAGGCAATCTGTCAATGAATTAGATGAAGTAAAGAAGCAACTGCAATAGTTTCTAGAGAAGGGAGTCATAAAATCCAATACATCGCCATGTGGTTCACCTATTATCATGGTTCTAAAGAAAGATGAAAGTTAGAGAATGTGCATTGACTAATGTGCCCTGAATCAGATCACCATCAAGAATAGATATCCTTTTCCAATTATTGATTACTTGTTGGATCAACTGTAGCAAGCCAAATTATTTACTAATCTAGACCTCAAATCATGATACCAAGAAGTGAGTATCAAACAAGAAGACATATGGAAGACAATGTTCAAAACAAGACAAGGTTTGTATGAGTGGTTAGTAATGCCTTTTGGATTATTCAATGCACCTACAATGTTTATGAGACTAATGAATGGCATGATACATTCTTCATTGATTATTTTGTAATAGTATATCTAGATGACATACTAAGATTTAGTAAAACTTGGAAAGAGCACCTCTCACATGTGACAAGGGTACTAGAGACCTTGAAGAAGACTCAATTGATTTCCAACTTGCATAAATGTGATTTTGGAAAGACATCCATGATATATCTTGGACATGTGATTGGATGAGGACGGTTGAGGGTAGATCCATAGAAGATTTCCTCCATCACCCAATGGAATATTCCCACCAATGTGATAGAGGTTAAGAGTTTCATGGGAGAAACTCAATATTTGAGGAAATTCATTGTAAACTTCTCCATAATAGGAGTGCCACTGCATGTTGTAACCACCAAAGGAAAGAGATTTATGTTAGTACACATTTTTTTTCTTTTCACCAATATGTTTGTTGGTCAAGGTTATAAGGCCAAAGATGGATGGGATAGTGATAGAAAGAGAGATTCTCGATCCCCTGGACTGAGAATGATAGCATATTTCGAGGCATCTTAAAGAGAATGGTAGAAGAAATCAAGCCCTAGGTGCCTAAGGAAAAAAATTTAGTTCTTGGGTGCTTATCATAAGGAAATCATGGGCCTATTGTGCTCTAAAATAACTTGAACTCTTGAGGCTTAAAGATTCATCACAAGACTATATATTGAGAACCAAGCACTAGGGAAGATGTGGGCTCGATAATCGGACAACTACAAGCGAGGATGATATACAATGGGAGATCAATCTCGCATCATAAAGTTGCATGAAATATAACCAACATAATGGGTACGATGATGGTTTGAGGAGGCATGCAATACAAATTGAATGGCATTTCCTAACAAGAGAATGGAAGGCAAAACCACCATCGTTTGGTTACGAAAATGGTATTCTGGTTTTTCCCAACCACCTATCCTCCCATTACCAAGAACACACATGTCTACACACTCAACGCCACCTAGATCCAACACAACAGTCCATCAGGGAGACCTGAAAGGATCAGAGATAGCTTGGTGTACCAAAAGGGAACTCATAAGATCTATTCCAAGATTTCCACTTGTATAGAAGGGCCCCATTGATAATTCTTATTGGCATATTGAGCATGGAAAGACATAGACTGACCCAGAGCCACATATGAGCTGGCGTGGATCAATATGAAGATGACACGTGTTCATGGAGAAATGATGATGCCATCACGACATCATCCAAAATTTCAATCCTCCTTCTAAAATTTCAAAATAATTGAGCCATAGGAAGGGCTATGTATGTTCACCAAAAGGGTACAAGAAAGAATATTTCAAACAAGTGCAATATATAATGATGACGTGCCAAATCAATTGATGGGTAAGAAACCATACAAAAAGACATTTGGCCTCATGTCATGGGTGTACCTACTAATTATTATACCATTACTTGTAGTTTATAGAGGACAATAATCATTTCCTTCACACACACACCTAAGAAATCCATAGATCTAATAATATCGCGCAAGGTGCATTGAATCACTTCATCCCATCAATTGTCTCAATAAGCATGTGTCGATCCCTTATAAGAGAAATCCGAAAGAATATAAGTAACCAATATGCAAGAATTTATCC
Source organism: Picea mariana (assembly GCA_032191745.1). Taxonomy (NCBI): domain Eukaryota; kingdom Viridiplantae; phylum Streptophyta; class Pinopsida; order Pinales; family Pinaceae; genus Picea; species Picea mariana. The sequence continues at coordinate 189,785 of JASDQU010102800.1, forward strand.
TATAAAGTTGAGTTACTTAGATGTCATGTGTCATAGAATATGACCCGCCTGCTTAGTCTCTCCTATCAGGAGAAAACTTTCATCCATCATGGCTACAAAATTCTAGAGAGTGTGTTCTGTAATTCACGAAGGAAGGAATGTTCTTCTTTGGTATCATTGGCCTAAATTTTAGAGAAGAGGGATATTTGATAGTATACCCTATGTTGTAGTTGAATCAATTGACTCAACGCTCTACTGACTCTTGAGGAAAAATATTCAAAGAGTTGATCAATGGTGCTATGCGTTGAGGAGTAGTGGTGGATGAGAGGAAATGGATAAATGTTCTTCCATCTAGACAAGGACCTTAATCTAGGAATAATATCAATTGTAAAAAGAGAACACACCTCAAAACAACATCAACAGGTTAAATCTAGTGGTAAAAACAATTTTTACCAAGTAAAATCAGTTGGAAAACTAGAGGTGGTATCAAGAAACTGACAAGTTGTATTCAGTTTCAAGAAGCAATATTGTATTAAATGAATGGGTTTCTCACAAATGAAAACATCTATAAAGAAAGATAAGGATATAATTTTTAGGTTTGGAACTTTGGGGAATTTAAGAGGCTCTTACAACCAAAGTGTTTTTATCACAAGCCTCAGGTACAGAGAGATAGTAATGGCAGTAGGCTTCAATAGATTCATCCCTTGCATTATGTTTCATTATGTAATTCTTCCTCTTTTCGTGTACGTCTTATTGTAAAATCCACCCATCTCATATGGCTTATTGTATCATTTCCCCATTAATAAAATATTAAACAACATGTTATGCAACATATTCAGTGTTACTGTGTGGTGTATAGTTATGGCGTATAAGTGATTTCCTCTTAACAAATGATGATTTCTTGTCATTTCTTCAGATTTTTAAATTATAAGCAGAGGGTACCTCTGTGTATTTAAATATTTGAAGATGTATAATTGTTTGAATAATGTTTTATTGATTTGTATGCATGTGTTAAAACTGTCGAATTCTTAATTTCTCAACACGTTGTTCTATTTCCATAAGCTACAAGATTCATTCTTTGTAGTTCCTTATATTCTTATCTTGTTTTTATTCTAATTCACCACTCCAATCACCTCTAAATATAAATAGTTGAAACACTTGTGGAAATATGCCTCTTGGAGCTAAGATTTTTTAATATATGAGCTTAGACTGTTTGAGTGTCGAGAGTTTAGAAAGAGAAAGAGAAAAACTTACCCAATTTCACACATTTTGTCTTGTTTGCATGCATGGCTTTAAGACTCATCCTGAGTCTTAGCCCCCGGGGTGCTTTCACACCATTCCATTGATTTCCTGGAACATCTTGAGGGATAGCAATTTCATATGGTAAGACACAACAAATATCATTTGAAGACTTGAATAGTAAAATCAGTGATGCTCCAGTCTTTTCCATGCCAAATTTGCAGCGACCTTTTTAGCTAGAGACTAATACTGGTGGATATGTATTATAAGTAGTACTCATGGAAGCAGGAAGGCATGTGTACTACCATTCAGATTTGTTTCATGGAGTAGTAATTGAATACCCCACGTATGATAAGGATCACTTTTCTATTGTACAAACAATGAAGAAGTGTAAGCATTACCTCTTGGGAAAAGAGACTATCATACACATTGATCATCATCCCCTTTAGTATCTACAGAGTCAGAGAAATATGAAGCATATGAGATATTACAAGTGGTTAGGTTTCTTGCAGAAATTTCATTTATTGATTAATTACAAGAAATGAGTCATGAATTGACTTGAATAAATGCTCTCTCGACCACCACTAAAGAAGATTGCAACAATTGGAATGTTAATGTAGCTTGAGCCCTTCACTCATGAACTTATGAGTGGAGATTATGAGGGAGATGAATATTTCATAGGAGTCTACAATAAGCTAAAGGAGAGGCTCATCACTTTCATGGAAGGAAATGAATACCAACTACAATATGGGTTGTTGTATAAACTAGATAAACTATGCATACCCTAGGAAAGAAGAGTTCATTTGATGAGAGAAGCATAGACTTCCAGGTTTTTTGGGAATTTTGGTGGGACAATGACAGTGGAAAATTTGCAATGGTATGTGTATTGGCCGAAGATGTAGGAGAAGGTGGAAACGTTTGTTAGAGGATATGTTATTTGCAGAACTAGCAAACCAAGAAACTGAAAACTTGGCTTGTACATTCCATTGCCAATGCCAAGCAGACCTTGGGAGAGCATATCCATGGATTTTTTTGGAGCTTTTCCTATGAATCATAGAGACCATGAATACCTGTTTTTTTTTAGTAGACCTCTTCAACAAAATGTGTGATCATTCCATGTAATAAGACAATCTCTAGACGAGAAGTAGCTGAACTATTCTTCAGCCATGTCTAGGTATACTTCGGGTCGCTAACCTCCATCATATCAGATTGAGATAGCAGGTTCTTGGAAATATTTTGGAAAACACTTTGGGAAAGAATGGATACCAATTTGAAGTAAATGTGTGTATTTCCCCCCAATTATACACGTGGGTTATTTAGATTTTTTTTTTTTTATCTTTGAGATCCTACAAAATATTATTTTGTAGTTAATGGTACTTTACACACTATGTAATACACATTTTTTTGATTATTTCTAATGGTATATAAGATGGAATGTATTAACACATTTACACTTGAAAATTGTATGTATCATATAAAAAACAACTACTTGTTGTCTTTATATTTCTTCCCATTATTTAACTTTCATTTAAAGTTATATCTAACCAAAATAAAAAAATACCATGACATTTATGTCATTATTTAATTTTCATTAAAATTTGTATGAATCTAACTAGAATAAAAAAATACCATAACAAATGCCTCTTGATAACCATCCTAATATTCTCCATAACAAGATTTCTTACTACTACAAGGGATTGGTTGAAAAAATCTTTGAAACAAAATTGTAGCGATAATATCCTAAAGATACTCCAATTATAGCAAAACATTTCTATGGATTTAACAATGATTGTAATTTTGCGATTTTAAAACCTTCCACAAATAGGCAATGCATTGAACTATAAAGGAATGGACATATTATGATATAGGAATATCCATATATTAAATATGAAATATTAATTTTAAATCTAAACCACTAATTCTATATCATCAACTTATTATGGAGGTTGAAAATTGTATTTAGGACCTATTTTGATGTTGTTGAGAGAAAACATGTGGTGAGGACCCAGGCACGTGCTCATGTTGGTATGAAAGCATCGGGTGAGGGCACAAGCATGTGATGAGACTGGTATGCAATCATCGATCATCCTTCCTTCTATTGTTTGTTGTGCTCGCATTATCTTCCATGGTAGGAAATACTTCTAGAGCAGATTTTTCCATCATCAACTATGATATCAAAGATCTGAGGGAACATGACTTGTGGCTGGATCATAAGAAGTTTTATTTCATGCATATTCATACCCTCATTTTTGGTCCTATATGGTTGGTATTAAACTATTCTTACTACCTTTCTTGGGGTGACCCAGGTTCAAATCTACCATGGTTTCCAACAAAACCCCTTTATAACTATTGGCCCCTCTGGTAAACCAGAAGGAAGAGCAGTACACAGAGTGCACTGCGTAGTCTCACTCGATATAGTTCTATGGGTGGTTGCAATGCTAAGGTTCTTGCAGCCTAGGAATGAGTGGGGATATGGGATTAAACTATGTGATCTTCATTTGTTACTTTAACATTCATCTTATAATGAATATCTTATCATTCTTATTCATGCATGTAAAATAATAGATCTAACTAGTCATTCATGCATTTGTCTAGCATATAACCATTGATAATAAAGGAAATACACAATAATCAATCAAATAGCACATGATCTATCATGGTTCACTCCTCCTGGGCTACGTCCACAAAGATTTGGCTGCTCTGTTATTTTATTATGGTGTTTCCAAAACTACAACTCTGTGTGCATTATAACTCTCCATCAATGGGTCGATATCTACAATGAGGCAAACTATATCATACCAGTCTCCTTAGCATATGATATAACCCTTAATATACACCCTATTTCTCATTCTCAACTCAACATCTTACAAAAAAGATCAGATTTACAGTCATTTTGTTCCTTCTCTTATCAAACCCGAGCATTAAGAAACAACAAACTTCTAAACAATGTTGAACCCCCGACCTAGACCTCCTAGGTACCTACTTATACATATTTTTGGCTTACCATCCATTACAGATTCTTACCAAAACCCTAACCCTATCATGGCTAGGTATTCTTGCATGCGGGCCTCACATGCTTTCCTCTTCTTCATGCACGTCTGTCTTGCACATGTTGCTTTTCCTGCATGCATGTATGCCTTACACATGTTTCTTTTCCTGCATGTACGTCTGTCTTACATGTGCTACTTTTATTGCATGCACATATGCCTTACACATGTTGCTTTTCCTCAAAACTAGGGTTGCTCCCAAAAATCCCCCAACACTAACATCGTGACTCGTCCTAAGTCACTTCCTAACTCCAGTGTCTGTCATTTCTTTTTCCAATGCGTCATACATTTCGGTGATTCTTTTTAAATTAGGAGCT
>JASDQU010102800.1:194654-211563 GCA_032191745.1 Picea mariana
TTACTTCACCCTCAACCTGCATATGAAAACTGTGTTTCAAAACTGTGTTGTAGAACTATCTTGCAAAACTGTATTGCAAAACTATATTGCCAAAATTGTCTTGCAAAAACTATGTTGAAGAGAGGATTCGACCTCTTCTTATATAGGTTGAAGAGGGGTAGAGGAGAGGCTTGAAATAGTAACCTAATTGCATGCATTAGTCATAACTCATCTTCATACTTTAGTTCAAACTTAGAACTAGACTTGAGATTGGTTACAACTTAGCATTACACTTTAGTTCGAACTTAGAACTAGACTTGAGATTGGTTACAACTCAGAATTACACTTTAGTTCAAACTTGGAACTAGACTTGAGACTGACATGCTTTAGTTTGAACTTAGAACTAGACTTAAGACTTTAGTTGCAACTCAGCATTACACATTAGTTATAAGATAGAACTAGACTCGAGACTTTAGTTGCAACTCAACATTACACTTTAGTTCTAGACTGAAGACTTTAGTTGCAACTCAACATTTCTAAAATAGAACTAGACTCAAGACTTTAGTTTCAAATCAACATTACACTTTATTTCTAACATAGAACTAGACTCAAGACTTTAGTTACAACTCTTGATAAGGCAATTCGAAATTCCTTTCATGGTGGATAATGTTTACACGTGCCAATGCACTAGATCAATACAATTAAATCATTTGCAAGATTAGGAATATTGTTTGTTTCTAGCTCATAGGAATTTTACATTCAACCTAACTTTTTCTAGATACCTTGACTTTTTCTCAAGGCTCAAAGAGGTTGTATGTTCCCCCTGACTTTTGCACTAGTCTGTCTATGCTCATAGAGGTTATATGTTCCCCCTGACTTTTGCACTAGACTGTCTATGCTCACAGAGGTTGTACATTCCCATTGACTTTTGCATTAGACTCAAATATCATCTTGTTCATCCTGACTTTTGGTTTGACTCACAGAGGTTGTCTGTTCCCCCTATCTTTTGTCAATACCTCACAAGACTGGTTGATTCTCCAAATCTCCTTGGTTAGCCTCAGGGTGGCCCATATGGCCTCTCATTGGAGAATGACTGTCGATGCTGCCAAATTTAACACTCCCTCTTAGTGAGGGAGTCATTCTCATCCACACCAAGATTGTTTCTTAGCTGCACAAACTGTCTCAAGGTCAAAGGCTTGGTCAGGATATCAACAACCTGCTCGCTCGTGGCTATGTAGTGTAACTTTATAGTTTTTCTCTGGACCAAGTCTTGGATGTAGTGGTACCTCATGTCAATAAGTTTTGACCTGTTGTGAAATACCAGGTGCTCTATCAATTTTATGAAACTTTGATTATCATAGTGAACCACCGTCATCTCGATCTTTTCACCAAACAACCCAGAAACCAATTTTCTGAGCCATACTGCTTCCTTGCTAGCATCACTTGCTGCAATGTACTCAGCCTCTATTGTACTCTGTGAAATGGAGCCCTTCTTTCGACTTGACCAAGAGATCATAGCATATCCTAAACTGAAACAGTATCTAGAAGTACTCTTCCAATCCACTGGGCTTCCTACCCAGTCAGCATCTGCATACCCATGCAGATATAAACCACTATTGGATGTATATCTCAGACCATAAGTAATGGTCCCTCCGAGATATCTCAAGATGTGCTTTGCTACCACCCAGTGTCTTTTTCTCGGTTCAGTCATGAACTGACTCATTGCAATCACTACATAGCATATATCTGGCCTATTGTGGATCATGCACATCAATGATCCAATCAGCTGCCTATACATGGTGGGATCCACCAAATCTAAACCTGTATCAGAATCATTTAGGTTCTTCAGGTTGGTAACCATCGGAGTAGACATGGATTTTCAATCCATCATACCAAACCTCTTGAGTACATCCACTGTGTATTTTCCTTTTGCCAGAAATATCTCGCCCTATCTTTGCCACACTTTCAATCCTAGGAAGTAATGCATCAATCCTAAGTCTTTCATCTCGAATTCTGAGGTTAGCTTCCTTTTACACCAGGCTATTAGCCCTTCATATCCTATTATAAATAGATCATGAACATACAAGATTAGTATAACAGGTTGGTTACCTCTTACCTTGAAGTATAGATTTGCATCAGCATCAATTTTCTGAAAGCCCATGCTTTTAAGAAATCCATCAATCCTATTATACCAAACTCTGGGAGCCTACTTAAGACCATACAAGGCCTTCCTTAGCTTGCATTCATGAGTTCCTTTTTTATGAAGTATAAAACCATCTGGTTGTTCCACAAAGACCTCCTGTTCAATCTTTCCATTCAAGAATGTTGTTTTTACATGCATCTGATGTAGTTTCCAACCAAGTGAAAGCTAAAGAAATAATAGCTCGAATGAAGGTATACCTAGCTACAGGAGAAAATGCCTCTTTGTAGTTGATTCCTTCTTTATGAGTGAAGCATATGGCTACAAATATTGCTTTGAAATTTTCCACACTTACATCAGCTACATGTTTGATCTTATAGATCCATTTGGAAGAAAGCAATGATTTGTCTTTTGGCCTTGAAACAATGTCCCAAACATTGTTCTTTATAATAGACCTGTATTCCTCAAGCATGGCATCCTTCCATACTTGTAATTTATCTTCTTCTTCAAATGAATAAGGTTTGGCATCACTAATCCTACTCATCAGTGCAACATATCCTTCAAACCTATGTGGCCTCTTCCTTTCCCTAAAAGTTCCTTTGGGAACAACTATCCTTTCTTCTTCCTGCACCATTTATTTAAGCCACCTAGGATTCCTTTTGGTTGGAGGTTATTTAAGATTTCTTTCTAACACATCAGCGGGTTCTAGGGGCTCATTACTTGGCTCTTCACAAGGTTCCTCCCTCTAATCATCTAACTCTTCATTTTCAGAAGAGAGTGAAGTTGGTTGAACTGCTTCTGAATCCTGCTGAAGCTCTCTGGATTTATTAAATGCAGATTCCTCTTGGAAAGTCACATCTCTACTTACCTCTATTTTCCTCTAACCTGGTACATAAATCATATAATTTTTGGAGTTCTCACTGTACCCCACAAAAACCCCTTTCTTGCCTGAGGGTTCCATATTTGTCCAGGACATCCAAATATCCTTAGATGCCCCACTTCAGGTTTGATCCCTGAGAAGACTTCTTCAGGGGTCTTGTCCTTCAAAATAGCATGTGGACACCGGTTCTGAATAGACACGACAGTGGAGGTAGCTTCTACCCATAAAGAATATGGCTGATCTTGGTCAAACATCATTGCTTTTGTTGCCTCACAAATAGTCCTGTTTTTCCTCTCAGCAACACCATCTTGCTGATGGTTATATGGCACGATCAACTATCTCTTGATTCCTGTATACTTGCAGAAATACTCAAACTGAAGAGATTCAAACTCTCCTCCATTGTCTGTTCTAAGGATTATAATGTGTTTCCCTATCCGCTTTTCAATAAAGGCTTTATATTCTTTGAATTTATCAAATGTGTCACTTTTAGCTTTAGGAAAATATATCCAACATTTTATTGAGTAATCATCAATAAAAATGACATAATACAAACAGCCACTGACTGAGGGAGATGAAATGGGACCACATACATCAGAATGAACCAGATCTAAGATGCCCTAAGCTCTGTTGTCACTACTAGGAAATGCTTTCTTTATATTTTTACCTAGCATGCATCCCTTACAAATTTCATTTTTACTAAGATAAATAGAGAGCATGCCACATACCATGTTCTATAGATCTGGAAGATCTTTGTAATGAAGATGTCCAAGTCTTTTGTGCCACAACTCGTTGGAGCTAGTCACATCATGAGCCAATGCCTGAACTGACTGTCCTGACACGACGTATAGTCCTCCACTACGAATTCCAATGGGTTATGTTGTACTTAAGTGGCTACCTTTAGCCCATAGTAGTGCCTTCTAGTCCTTGAAGATCACCCAATATCCCTTGTCCTCAAGGGTTGCAACTGATAGTAGATTCTTCTTGAGCCCTGGAACATATAATACTTCATCAACATGAATTCTAGCCCCAAATTCCAATCTGAAGGAGATATATCCTACTCCCTCTATCTCGTAACATTTTTCATCCCCAAGCTCGACCTGCTCTACAAAAGATTTTGTCTCAAAATCTGAAAGGATCTCCTTGTACCCTGTCATGTGCTTTGATGCACCACTGTCCACTAACCAAGTTTTCAGCCCCGTGGAAACTGAACTGGATAAAGCAGAAACCAAATAATATTATTTCCTATTTTCTTTCTCATTAGAAGGACTTTTTTGATTTCTTTTGGATTCATCATCCTCAGTAGTTGAGGCATGATGTTTCCCTTTCCTAGGATATTTCTTTCTAAACCAACAATATTTAGCAAAATGACCCAACTTATTACAACTAAAGCATTTAATTGTATATGTATCAATATTCTTGCCTTTGAATGTACCTTTGATGTTTGGCTTCCATTGAGAGCCTTTCTGGAAAGTTCCTTTCTTATTTCCCTTGAATCTTGATGCTAAAGATGAGTGCTCTTCTTTCGTTGGATTTCTCATGGTAGCTATGTGACTGTCCTCCTGGAGGAAATCATGCCATAACCTCTCAAACATGGGATGAATCTCTCTCCCACTTACACTGGATAAGAAGGTCTCTCATGAAGAAGGAAGACCGTCAAAAATTACCTGCACTAAATCATCATTGTCCACTATCACCCTTGTGACCAAAAGATGATCTATGATATGAGCTATCCTAGAACAGAAAGATTCCATTGATTCACCTTTCTCCATATTCAAATACTTAATCTTGTGCTTAAGTGCCCTCTTCTGACTTGGAGCCTGTTTCTCATACAAATTCACCAAGGTATGAATACGGTCCTTGGAAATCATCAATGAAGTCATTGTAGGCATTATTCATTGGTTCCTCCACCATTGTGGTCAAATACTTCTCAAGATCATGATCTTGGAATATATTTGTTATACGGAGCTTCAACACATTAAAGTTGGTATCTCCTTCGAGCCTATCTTCGGCCCTGACTGAAATGGAGGATACCATGGTCCTCACATTGGAAACTTAATCAAGCTTGCTTGGATCTGTGTGTACTTGTTTCTGCACTTCAACACATTTAACACACCCTAATCTTTGATATCATGTTATATTAGGAGCTTGATTTCTTATGCGGATTAATTCTTTTATTTTCTTCAATACTTTGATTCCATCTTAATACACTTCAACAATTTAAAATCATAATCGAATAGAAATAATTATGTAGATAAGTAAACATGCATATCAACAACACATATACCCTGGGGAAACCTTGTACAGGGAGAAAAACCCCAGCAAACAATATTCCTTTATTGCATTAATAATGTAAGATCTCTTACAAATATCCACCATCAATGTACTTCTCTCAAAGAGCTTGCCAAGATGACTCTGACCTGACAAAGACTTACAAGACCTTGCTTAAATACACCTTTGATATGTTGCCTATTTATCATTCATGTGCTCCTCTATTACTTCACCCTCAACCTGCATATGAAAACTGTGTTTCAAAAATGTGTTGTAGAACTGTCTTGCAAAACTGTATTGCAAAACTATATTGCCAAAACTATCTTGCAAAAACCATGTTGAAGAGAGGATTCAACCTCTTCTTATATACGCTGAAGAGGGGTAGAGGAGAGGATAGAAATAGTAACCTGATTGCATGCATTAGTCATAACGCATCTTCATACTTTAGTTCAAACTTAGAAGTAGACTTGAGATTAGTTACAACTCAACATTACACTTTAGTTCAAACTTAGAACTAGACTTGAGATTGGTTACAACTCAGCATTACACTTTAGTTCGAACTTAGAACTAGACTTGAGACTGACATGCTTTAGTTCGAACTTAGAACTAGAATTAAGACTTTAGTTGCAACTCAACATTACACTTTAGTTCTAATATAGAACTAGTCTCAAGACTTTAGTTGCAACTCAACATTACACTTTAGTTCTATACTCGAGACATTAGTTGCAACTTAACATTAATAAAATAGAACTAGACTCAAGACTTTAGTTGCAACTCAACATTACACTTTAGTTATAACATAGAACTAGACTCAAGACTTTAGTTACAACTCTTGACAAGGCAATTCAAAATTCTCTTCATGGTGGATAATGTTTACACGTGCCAATGCACTAGATCAATACAATTACATCATTTGCAATATTAGGAATATCGTTTGTTTCTAGATCATAGGAATTTTACATTCAACCTAACTTTTTCTAGATACCTTGAATTTTTCTCATGGCTCACAAGATTTGACTAGACTCACAGAGGTTGTATGTTCCCCCCGACTTTTGCACTAGTATGTTTATGCTCACAGAGGTTGTACGTTCCCCCTAACTTTTGCATTAGACTCACATAGCATCTCGTTCATCCTAACTTTTGGTTTGACTCATAGAGGTTGTCCATTCCCCCGGGATTTTGTCGATACCTCACAAGACTGGTTGATTCTCCAAATCTCTCTAGCTAGCCTCAGGGTGGCCCATATGGCCTCTCATTGGAGAATGATTGTTGATGCTGCCAAATTTAACAATTCTCTGGCACTGCGCTTGAGCTTGGTTTCTCCTTTCAGCCATATCTTCCATGACCTGCATGGTGACTAGGTTTCATAGTAGCTCTCCTCCTTCCACTGCAATGCACTCTAAACTCAATTTTGTTTCATAGATCTTGACCACCATATTTTTTACTTTTCTTGCAGGGGCTCCAACTGAGCGTGTCATGTCATCTTCTGTGCTTGTACTTCCTTTTCTTATGCTTGTAAATTTTTCATCTCTGTTTAAATTTTGATATATTCTAGTAGTGACATCATTCTCTATCGTTGTTTGATGTCTGACATGGATGTGTGTAGTTTTTCCTCCTTCCCTTGCATCTCTTGTAAGCTTCCATCCTCTAGAAGTTGTGTCCATAGTTGGGTGCTCTTCTCTAGAAATTGTGTAAGCCTGTGTATATTCTGTGCGATTCTCTCTGCAGAAGCTATCACATCCCTCTCCCTTTGTGCTTTGATTTCCGGAGGAATTGTCAGAATTGTGCACTCCTCAAGCTCTTTGATCTGGTCCTTGTACTGTTGCATCATCTACACTATCTTCTTCATTTTCTCCTGTGATGAAAATCCTTGTATTCCTTTGTTGTCCAATATGGATTGGAATAATACATGGATTTGGTTTTCCATCTCATCCACCTTTTGTTGTGCCATCTTATTCTCTTTCCCTTATTGGCTAAGTGCCTCATTCAGTGAGGTGTTGTCTTCCTGTGTCAACTGTAAGTTTGTCACATCAGATCTTTCTCTGGAATGAATTTTCCTGCGCGATGATCACTTGTAATTTATAGATTGCTTTGGTTGGAATCTTGGGAAACTCCAAGTCCAACATCTAAATCTCTCTCAGTGGCCTCTATGATATCTCCTCATCCATCAATAACATGTCGGGATTAATCCTAAAGTTTACACTCCCATGCGCTGTGATTTGCATTGTCTCGCCCATTGATACCCCTTCTTTCGTTGGTGTTGCTATCTTTTATTGTTGCTAATCTGTTTTGACCTTTAACTACTCCAACGCATTTTTCACCTCTTGGACTTTCTCCAAAATTGAAGCTTTATGGTTCTCTACATTCTCCCATACATATGATAGCCAATCCTTTACTGTCATGGCTATCAAATCCATTTCATCTTCCATCAATGATGTTTCCATGGGCTTCTTGTGGGCCTTGGCCTTATTTCTGGAACCACTTGGTTTCTCCCCTGTTCTCTTCCTTTGGGCCTTTGGTGGTTCATAAGCTTCTGGAATCTATATATACCTAACGATATCCTTCCATTATCCTCCTTCCATTGAGACTTATTGTGTCTCTACCTACCTTTCCTCTGGGCGCACTCGTTCTATTGTTTCTCTTATTATCTGCCCTATGTGCAGTGGTCCCTATGTAGAGACATGTTGGAATTTCTTCTTCATTCTATATTTCTTCTGTATGGGATTGTTGCCCCCTTCTTCACTCTATGCCATATTTTTCTTTGTTCTTGCTCTGTTTGTTCCTGTCTGCTACACAGGGACTGTTCTGTCTTGCATCCTTGTTCGTACTCTTGGCACTGTCTTTGGGATTGTTCGCACTCTTCACTCCTAGGGCCATTCCTGGACCTCCATCTGGATGTCCTTCGTTTTTACACAATACTTCAACTACAACCCCTCCTTAGTTGGATCCTTCTTTTCTTTAAGCCACATATTTTGGCATGATTCCTGGAAGTTCGCTATTTTCCCAAACTCCTGGACAGTTTCTATGGGAATCCTCCATGTCTCTGTCACTCTATTTTGGACATCTGTCAAGTATATCGTAAACATGTCACTGTTATTTTTATTCTTTTTGCGATAATTTGTACTGCAAATGGATGTGTAGCGCGTTGTGCCACATTTTCCTATCCTTGGTAGGAATAAGCTATATGTGGGTTCTCGCCACCCCATAAGTGCAATGAGGATGAGTAGCCACGAAAAGTGAAACTCAGAGCCCCTATCTTATGCATCCTTACAGTCTTCAAGGAACGATTTCAGCAGATAAAGGGTCCAACTCATTGAGCTCCCCTTTGCGCACTGTGTTGTAGTTGTGACTACTCCTGCGGGCTCTTCTTCTTTTTGGCACTTGCACATTAATTTGCAACAAAGGAATATTGTTGTGAATCATGTCGTAGGATCATTGATGTTGTTGATCCTGATACCTCTTCTACCCGACTTTGCACCATACTTTGCCCCGATCTCATCTAAGATGGATTTTTCCTTAGTTTTTTATTCTAGGTATTGTTTCGGCTTCTCCCCATCTGTGGGTAGCCCTGTAATTGTTGCAATGAGATTGACGTTGATAGGCATTGGGATATCCATCCACAAGATGCCTCCATGCACCCTTTCTAATAGTTGTTTGACACATCTGTTTATGTGTTTCCCACGCCCAAAGTGCGGTATGTCTAGTAAGTTCATGATGTCAGTGTTGTACAAGCCCATGATCCACTACGCAGGCTCCAATAGTGGAACACCTGATGGGCCTTCTCCCCTACTCTCCAAGTAGCTTTGTGTTGCCAAATATGGGAACTTTATGGCATCAGAGACATCATGTTCAAAATATTTGAGGCCCTCGACCCCTCCTACTATCTTGTCATCGACATTCACACCTTCGGATATTTTCAGCATCACTATAGCTAGTTCTACCTCTATACATTATACGCCCTGTGGAATGCTTTCTTCTCGCACCTTCTTTTTTCCTTAAGGGGATGATTCCCCGACTGCTTTTGTGTCTTGGAACTCTATTCTCTACTTTGCTTCGAGTTCTAGGCCTTGTTGCATCGAACCTGTGACCTATTCTTCTTGGTGTGGCCCTTTCCCCCTGGACATGTCAGATTCCATTCGTTCGACATCCTCTTCTAGCTGCTCGAGCTCCTTTGTGGGTTCCTACTCCTTTTCCACATTAAATGTGGTGTGGTCATACTCTGGTCTGTGTATTTCGTCCACATCCACCACTATGTGCATCTCATTTGTTATGGTTTTTGGCACCCGAGTTCTACTCCATGTGTTTTGTCCAACTCTTCTCCACGCTCCAACCCTCGGTGGTGACATGGTGAGGAGATCCGAATTACAAGTTTCCAAATCGACTGATGGTAGCACAAATTCACATTTTGTCACTCTTTTTCTCATCTTTACGTTCTTCTCCTTAGAAAATAACACAATGGGTTGGTTTCCCCCCTTTTTCTAACTTTATAGTGGGACGAAGAAGTGACAGCTATGAAGCACTGATAGTTGTCCCTTTTTCACTTTTTGTTGTGTTTCTTGCACGTTGTACCTTTCTACCTATTAGCTTCTGTCCTATGTGTAGTGATTTCTATCCCTAATTTTCGTGAAATGCATTGTTCTATTCTAGCAGTTCTATTCTATCAAAAGCCTCCATGCATGCCAATCTGTTTTTATGGATTTTATTATTTTTCTTCTTTTTATTTTATTTTCTCATTTTATCTCTCTTAAATTCTACTACTATAATACACTATGTACATATCTTCTTACTACAATGTATCTTTCTAAGCACTAGGAGGTCGACTGCCCTGTATAGTTTCAATTGACTCCCATTTATCATTCTTCTCATTTCAGTGCCTCCCAAATATTTCAACTATATATATCCCCCATCTGTGACAATTTTCACTTCATATGGTCCCAACCAATGCATTCTAGATTTTCCTGGATGCTAAAGAAATTTATTGTTGTACACCAATACTAGGTCTCCCTCCTTGAAACTCTTCCTTTTAATATGTCTATCATGCCAAGCTTTGTCCCTTGATTTCTATACTTCTTGGTGAAATCCTGCTATAATCCTATCTTCTTCCAACTACATCAGTTGACTTAGCCTTTCTTGTACCGCACCTCATTATGTCATGTTGGTGATTGTTGCTACATGCAGACTAGGTACCAAAAATTCTAATGGCACCACTGCTTCTTTTCCATCACCAACCTGAATGGTATCTATCCTGTCAACTTTTTGTTGTAGTCTTGTATGCCCATAATACTGTTGGTATCTTCAAATCCCAATCATCCATGTTGACAATGCATATTTTTGTCAATGCATTCTCTAGGATCTTATTAAAGGCTTCCATTGTCCCATTTCCTTGAGGGTGATAAGGTGTATTCTTTTGATGATAGAATTCAAACTCCTCAGTCATAGACTTGATGGTACTATTGATGAAGTGAGTGCCTTGGTCACTCACCAAAATCCTTGGGAATCCAAATTAGTGATCACTTGATAAAACAGGAAGTTTGTTGTTGTCGTTGCGCTACAATATTTTACTAGTGTTGCTTCTGCCCATCTCATTAAGTACTTTGTCACAATAATGATATACCTTGCTCCTGACCTCTTTGTTGGTAGATTAATTGGTCCCACAAAGTCTATTTCCCATTTTTTGAATACTTTCAAGGTTACTTGTGGTCTTAGGGGAATATCATCTCATCTATTAGGTTTTCCAACGCTCTGACATACATCACATCTCTGGCAGTAGTTCTTTGCATATTTTTGAATGGTCGTCCAACATAGCCTTGTGTGCTATACCTTCTGCGTGGTATGTTTTACTACATAGTTTCCTCTGGCTATTCCCTCACGAGCCTCTATTAAAATCCTAGGACTCTCATGTTTTAGGACACATCTTCTTAGAATGTTGTTTGTGCCCATATTGTATAGGTGTCCTGTAATCAATTGATAGTCTGCATCTCTGACTACCATATGTTTCTTCTATGCGGTGTTAAAATCTTATGGCATAGTCCTTGTACTCAAGTATTCAATGATGTCATCAAAATATTCATCAACTACTTGGACTGAAAATAACTGCGCATCAAGGAAGTTGTCCTCTAAATTTGTAGGATCCTCTCCATTGGTGATCCTCAACAGGTGATCGGGTCTTGCATTCAATTTTCCTGGTTTGACTATCACTTCAAAGTCAACTTCCTGAAACAATAGTAACCATCTACAAATTCTCCCCCCCAACACTGGCTTGTTGACTAGGTATTTGAGGGATGAATGGTCTATAAACATTTTAAACTGTTTCCCAAATAAATAGTGTCTGAACTTTTGCAGTGCATATAACATTGCTATGTCTTCTGTAGTATTGTAGTTCTTCTCTAAATCTGAAAATTTTCTTCTTACAAATTATATAGGATGGTCTAACTCTCCTACTCTTGGATGATCCATAATAGCCCCAAGTTCTATGGCTGATGCATCTACATGCACATGAAATGTCTTTTCCCAGTCTGGGAATACTAGTATAGGTGTTGTGACTATTTTTTATTTTAGAGTGTCCAAACCTCTCTAATAGTCCTCATTCCACTAGAATTTACTATCTTTCTTCAAAAATTTCTCCATCGGCGCAGTGATCTAGGAATACCCTTTTATAAATTTCCTCTAGTATCCTATGTGGCCCAATGTTGCTCTCACCTGGTGCACTGATTTTGGTGGTGGTAAAGTAACAATAATTGCAATCTTAGCAGAATCTACTAGCAAGAATTATTTGCACACTATATTGTAAATGTGTTGAACCTACACAGAATAGATCTAGCTAAACAATGATACACACATTTGCAGAGAGAATAGAAAAAAGAAGAAGAAGGAGAGAAAGAATGAAAGAATTCTCATTAACTATTATGAATAATAAATAATTTACACATGATATACTCTGTATTTCAATGAGTACACACTAGAGGAGAACCAATGTGCCATAGTGGTGGTCTAGAGTGATTTGGACACACACCAACTATTACAGGAGTGAACTTCCACCTAGTCTAGTCTCTCAGGCAGTTACGGGAGTGAACCGCCACCTAGTTGAGTTAACTAGTCAACTAGTCTTCAGTTAACTGACTGAATAGAGAGTAGTGATGAGTTAACTCGGGGAATCAAGGGTAATGCGCTAGCCTAGTGATGATACCAAGGCAAGGTCGAACTAGCATGGTGATGATCCCAATGTTGCATGGTGACAAAACCAATGCAACATCTAAACTCAACTCAACTAGTCAAACTGAAGTGTTAACTGAAAGAGAATATTATCCAGGTAGAATATTCTCCCCTGAAATATAGGAGACTAGATAATGACTAATTATGACTAATAAACAAGGAAAAACCTTAGGAAAAATAAATCCTAGGTGTGTGTGAAGTAACTCCAACACCCCCCCTGAACATCACTATGGTGAAAATAAAGAATGGGTCTGTTACACATTATTTTCGTCATCCCTATGATCGTTAATGATATAAACCTATCTATTGCCTTTAGAGGGGTCACAGTGGCCTGAGTTCCTAAAGAGAGAAGGAAGAAGAACTTTTCCTGAGAAAATAAGTTGCTTTTTTCTATGTAAAAACCTTATAAAAAGAAATGTACGCAGGTTGCTATATAGGCAGGGTGCGAGAATGGCAAATTCCCGCAGGTTGCTATATAGCCAGGGGGCGGACTGCCCGCAGGTTGCTATATAGCCAGGGTGCAGACATTCCAGCACGTAGGAAAAATGTATGGTTTCTCGAATTTTCTAGAAGGAGAAGCTTCTTGGGTGAGGTGGCATCCGAACGGTTTGGATCTTACTCGCTTTCATGATTTAGTGGGATCATCCTAACCTCTTCACCTTATCTTCTTCAGATTATAAAAGGAGAGGAGTTCTCATGGAGAAAGTTAGAATGGATGAGCTTTTGGTTGGCTTGGAATTATTAGCTTGGTTGGAGTGGCTTTGAGATTTGCTTTGTCAAGATAGATTGTGAGCAGCTATCAGATCTATGGTCTCAGAATCCTTGGAGCAAGAAGTGTGTGTGGGGAACGAAGGACAGTTGGAAGGGACCTTACGACATCAAGGCAATGGTTGTAATCTCTCTTTCACATTTAATATGATACAGTAATATGTTTCTTTCCCATAAAGTTAGATCTACTTTATTACATGATTCCTTGATCACGTGTATAGACTAGGGTTTTGAATATATTAATGTCTTTGCTGTGATTGCTTTGAGTTGTTGTGATTGGACGACGCAAGAGCATTGTAGCAGAGTGAGGAACAACAGAGATAAAGGAGAGCTTTCATAAAGTAAGTACATCATCCTTTTTCTCTTGTCCATTCAATACTTTAGATCTAGGGAAAGCGGTATATTCTGTCACGTTTTGTTCTAGATCCAGGTGGATCTAGGGAGATCGGTTTGTGTCCGCACTTACCGATTTATCCTTAAACAGGGTCCCGGCAACGAGGCCATGTAAGGTACCCAAATAAAAAAGATACATTGAAAATAAAGTGAGGAAAGAGGGAAAATCTCATGGGAAAACCCCCCCCTCAAGGTACAATGTATGTAAAAAAGAAGAATGTTAAGCCCTAATATTGGCTCATTACCCCTTAATTGGGGCATATTATATTAGTAATGTTATTTTATTTATGTCGGATTTAGGCCATTAGTTGTAATTATACATCCTAGTCTCCTATATATACCAAGGAGACATTTTCATTTTGAATTATCTTGTACTTGAACATTTAAGTGGGGTAAAAAGAGGTTGCCCCCTCGAAGAGGCTTATTATCTGAAATGATCTCTTTTTCAAGGTGTTGAGTATTTTTTCTGAGGTTTTTCTATGCTATATTGATATTTGGTTCTTAACATATGGTATCAGAGCTCAAGGTCTTGGGGTTTTGCAGCTACATCTGAGACACCTTGGAATTTTCACTATAACTTCTTTTCTACAATGTTTCAGAAGGAACGGCTTGGAGAATATTTAGTAGATGGATCAAGGTACGTTGGGTTCTTATTTCAGCTCCTGAGGCCTTATACTTTCTGAGATACAGCCTGTACAAGATAGGGTTCTGAAATCATCCTGAACTAAGTCATTGCGGAATTTTTGCTATAAAACATTTTCTATAATGTTTCAAACCCTGAAATTTGGAGGATATCCAAAGAAATTTGTAAGGTATCTGTGGTAAAACGTTTAGCTTCTGGGTCATCTAAAATTTGTATATACACCCTATGTAAGATAGGGTATCTGACTAGTCCTATTGACTAGTCTCAAGAAGGTGTTTCAGGTAAAACAATCATAACTTCTTCCTAGAGTATCCAAATTGAGTTGGAATGGTTTCATTGGATCATGGACAGTCTGTAGTATTTCTGGTACAAGTTTCAGAATTTCATATCAATTATTTTGTGCGGGGCATGCTATACAAGTGAGATCTCCTGGAAAGGCCAAAAATCAGCAAGTTGTGGGGAATTTATCGTAAATTTCACTTGGCACATCCAATTTTGATCAGACATGTGGCATTGCAGAGAAGAGATATCAAAGAACTACATAAAAGAAATTTTTATACCCATAAGGTCCGAAACTTGGGAGATACAACAAAAGAAATATTGTCTAGCAGAACCATCTCAAAATCAAGGTTCAAAAGTGATACTTGGCCAACATGCCACCCAAAAAGGGAACTTCTACACCAAATAAGCCTCCAGACAATCCTACTTGGACTCTTGATGAAGGTGAAGAAATGCATAGGGACATAAATTATTTACAAAATAATATAGAAACAAAATATGAACTACAAGAGATGGAAGCTAAGTTGGAGGCAAAGATGGATGGTTTAAAAGAGGAGATCATGGAAGTATTGAAAAATTTGGTAACAGAGAAGACACCTGAAAGTGAAAATGCATCCCACGAAATTCATGATGAGGACACAAGGAAGGTGAATCAAGAATGGAGAAACTCCAACTTTGGGTTGAAGACCAACCACGTTCCTAAGATCGATATGAGGAATTTTGATGGCAAGGACCCAATCACATGGATATTTCAGATGGAGCAATTCTTTGATCTACATAATGTGCCACATACACAAAAGGTATGAATTGATTCTTTATATTTAGAACCTAATCAATTTGTATGGTATCGATGGCTTTGTTCTCGCAAACCACTCATCACTTGGACAATTTTCATGGAAGAAATGATAGCACACTATGGGGATACAAGGAGCAATACCTTCTTTAGCCAATTGATAAATCTCAAGCAAAAGGGTTCAGTTACCGAGCACATTGAGAACTTCCAAAGAGTGAATATAAAGGTAACAGATATTCTAGATGAGCACTTGATTGATGTATTAATAGGAACTTTAAAGGATAACATTCAACATGAGGTTCAACTTTGGGAACCCAAATCATTGGAGAATGCATTTAAGGTGGCAAGAAATGTTGAAAGTAAAAATATGGTTATGGCTACTAGAAGGACCAATCCTAACATCTATAGAGAGAACAATGCTCCTTCTTCTAAAACACCTCAACCTACAAGGTTGACACCTCAACAATTGGACAAAAGAAAAGAAAAAGGTTTATTCTTTAATTGTGACAACAAGTACACTAAGGGACATAAGTGTGGTGAGAAGAAATTATTCTACATAGATTATGAAGAGGAAGAAAAACAAGAACAAGAACCATCTCAAGATGAAAACGTAGAAGCAATTTCATCTGAAGAGTTGACTCCCACTATATCGTGTAATGCATTGGATGGAATTAGCACTCCTCAAACCCTCAAGATCGAAGGATACATCAAAAATAAAAATGTAATAGTCCTAATTGATTCTGGTAGTACTCATAATTTCATTCACTATAAATTAGCCAAAGCTCTCAATTTCTTTGTATATCCAGTGCTAGAGTTTCAAGTAATGATTGTAGATGGAGGAACTATCAATTGATCAGGAAAACGCAATAAGATCAATCTTACTATGGGGAAATATGTAATGAATAGTCCAATGATTTCTATACCCATGGGTGGTGCAGATGTTGTACTAGGAATCCAATGATTACAATCATTAGGAACAGTGGCTTTTAATTTTCAAGAAATTTTCNTAGGAACAGTGGCTTTTAATTTTCAAGAACTTTTCATGAAATTTTCATTGGAAGGAAAAGAAATTGAGTTAAGAGGTACCATAGGGAAACCCGGTAAGGTGAAAATCTCTAATGGCATGACAAAATTACTGAAAAAGGGGCATCAAGGTGTTATTTCACAACTATGCTCACTAGATGTTCAAACATCTAAGCCATCTATTCCTCAAGATCTCCAAAGGATCATTGATAAGCATTCCAAAGTATTTGAAGATATTCCCAAAGGCCTTCCACCCACTCAAAATCATGATCATGAAATTCACCTAATTCCTGGGAGTGTTCCTCCTAACATCAGGCCATATAGATACCCTTACACCCAGAAGAGTGAAGATGAGTGCATGGTTGAAGAAATGTTAGAGGCTGACATTATTAGACCTAGCCAAAGTTCTTACTCTGCACCAGTGGTAATGGTATTCAAGAAATATAGCTCATGGCGTATGTGTCCAGATTATAGAGAGCTCAACAAGATCACTATTAAAGATAAGTTTCCCATTCCCGTCATTGATGAATT
>JASDQU010102800.1:211769-243933 GCA_032191745.1 Picea mariana
CCACACTGTTATGCGCCTTCTCTATGGCTGATATGCCACTTTATTATGCGCCTTCTCTATGGCTGATATACCACTCAGCTTCCTCACCTATTCACTGCATAACATTGTGCATTGAAAAGAGGTTCGACCTCTTGCTTATATAGGAGTGGAGAGGTAGAGAGGAGGAGGCTTGAATTAGAGGCATGAGTGCATGCTGAACTTAACTGAGCCATCAGATTTAGAACTGAACATTAACTCAGCATCCAGAATTAGAACTGAACTCTACCACTTCAGTTAGGAACTCACCTTTGACATGAAATGCATGCATGCAGCATGCAACTAGACATGCATGCAACATGCAACAAACTTGACAACTTTGACTTTGACCTAGACATGCAACTTAGACTTTTTACAACTTGACTCTTTACAAAGCAATTCAAATTTCTTCATGGTGGAAGGTGTTACACGTGCCAATGCACTAGATCAATACATTACATCATTTGCAATATCAGGAAGATCGTTTGTTTCTAGCTCATAGGAATTTTACGTTCAACCTAACTTTTGTTAGATGCCTTGACTTTTTCTCATGGCTCACAAGGCTTGACTAGGCTCATAGAGGTTGTATGTTCCCCCTGACTTTTGCACTTGTTTGTGTCTATGCTCACAGAGGTTGTATGTTCTCCCAGACTTTTGCATTAGACTTACATAGCATCTCGTTCGTCCTGACTTTTGGTTTGACTCACATAGGTTGTACGTTTCCCCTGGCTTTTGTCAATACCTCACAAGACTGGTTGATTCTCCAAATCTCCCTGGTTAGCCTCAGGGTGGCCCATATGGCCTCTCATTGGAGAATGACTGTCGATGCTGCCAAATTTAACATAAAGATGGCAAGAAGAATGCTGATTCATATACTCAAAAATCCCAGGAGAGGTACAAATTGTTTTGATTGTGGGAAGTTAGGATTCAGGAACTCAGGACAGGAGGCTATGTTTTGTAGGAAATGGTTGTGGGGTGAAAAGCACTACCAAGGGCCCTCTTTGGAATATTAATTTGGGAAGAATCAAGCCAATGTAGTTGAATGTAAAGAGGAAGAAGAATTTTATGTTTTTGTGACTAGCAATTAAGGAGAAAGACTGGTATATTGAATTCAGGTTCCCGCCACAAGATTTTGATTTTAGGAAAGACTGGTATATTGAATTTGTAGAAGACAAATCTAACTTTGATTATGTTGTCTGGAATGGTGGAGAAGAATACAATGATTATGCTGTCTGGAGTGGTGGAGAAGAGTACAGAGTTGATGGCAAGGGAATTGTGCAAATTTAGATGCAGAGTAAGAGGTTGCTATTTAGGGATTTCTACTATGTCCCTGGTTTGCAGATTTTTTTTTCCATTGGTTAGATTATCGAACATAGCCCACACTTAGATGTTGTTTTCAGTTATAATAGTTGTTTTATTGTTCACAAAAAGAGCAAAAGGTGATTGCAGCCGGTGCGGAAAAACACTGTTTGTTTCGACTGGTGGATGGTAAAAAGCAGTCGATGGTTATAGGAGAGAACCTAGATAGATGAGGGGGTAAACAAATGATTTATTGTTTTATTTGTAGATTTTCATGAAGAGAGAAAGTCCTTTGGGGAGGGTGAAGATGAGGCAGCAAAGCAAATGATGCGTCCTTTGAGAAGCAAACACAAAACTTTGATATGTTGAAGTAACAAGATTTGGAGGAGGTGAGTTCAGTGAACAAGCCAAGTACTACATCGCTGGTGGAAAGGTTGGCTATTTTAGCCAACATTGGCTTTAATCGTGCTGGTGAGTCATTGGTCAAACAGAACGATGATGAGGTGATTTGATCTGCATCAATCTTGTCAGATACAATTCACTTCCAGTTGCTGATTGAAGATTCTTATTTTGGAGTGGGCTGCAAAGATCTTGCTTATCCAAAGATATTCTTGATTTTGAATGAGCAAATTTATGTAATATGACCATTATGGGAGGGTTTAGATATCATGGTCATAACTAGGATTCTTTTTCCAAGGAAAACCTCGTTGGATTTCCCCTCATCCCTGGAATATTTGGATGGAGGGCGACTCAACTGCCGGCCTGAGGGACTCGACTGGATTTGATTTGTGACCCTATGGCTTGCTTGTCAGCAACATGCCTTGGGTGGATGGTTCAATTGATGGAGGGCCTTGATGGAGGGCTGATGCAGAAGTCTGTATGATGAGCAATACCTTTTCATTAATAGTCTTTCATTTCAGATTTTTTGTCTGTGATGAGATGATTTTGATTTCTCTTTATTTAGAGAATGATCTTTTCGACATCTATGAACAGATTATGCAAGCCGGTTATTCTCTGAAGGGAAAGTGTCGTATTGCAATACTTTTAGAGAAAAGAGTCTCATTGTACTACATAGATTAGGAGAGCAAATATTGTTATATTTAGTTGATGCAAATCTTTTTAATTGTATCCAATTGATAACAAATATATATTCGACATTGATTAAAATTTTTGTTAACAATGAGTTTATTAAAACTTTAGGTGTGCGATTTAAAGAAAATACGAAACCATGTGTAAGTCTACTTCTTATAAAGTAGCTATCATGTCCAAGTAAGGTCTGCAATTTGTTTGGAGAGGATATGGCCAATTTCTCATTTATTTGTGTGCCATTCTCTCTAGTGTAAGTTTTTCTTCCAGGTAACGTATCCCGAGAAAAACCATGGGCACTACCCCATATTCCAAGGATGGTACTTAGGGTAAGCCCTAGATTCTTCAAGGCACAAGGCCAGGTCAACAACTCATGAATAGATTATATATAGTTCATCAACAATTAGATCACTAAGAGCAAACATGTCACAAAGTGGAATTTGAACTCGAGAGGGAAGGGTAACAACTTTTCCTCACAACCACTTGAACTACACTTGAGTGGGCCTAATGGTTAAGAACATGTGTTTCCTCCTTAAAGGTCACAGGTTCAAATCCAGAGGGGTGTAGGGTATGTATACCTCCATAGACTTTAGCAGTAAAATCGTTGCGCAGAGGGGTCCCTTGTCCCACAAACAAGGGGGTCTCATACACCAATTTGGTGTCTGGCTTGGCCGTGATCTTAAAAATAGATTATTATTATTATTAACATTCTCTCCAACACAAGTTGTTTTTTAGCATGAGTAATTTACAAAGACATGATACTACTGAAGACCAGATTGAAACCAATAAGTTCGAAAAGAGAGCATCATATAGCACTAACACTGGATAACAAACAACTTGTGTTCGTGTTACCTGTGTGTAGCTTGGACAGCTTTTCAACTACATCATCTTTCCTCTTCCAGCAGAGTAGGCAACATCAACATACCTCAATTATGAGGGTGCATGAGCATTTATGAAGGAGAGAGAGATAGGGTGCACATGCATGTGCCATCCTAAAGACAAATTGGAAGGTCCCTCTCTCTTCGTCCTGTGGAAGTGTCAGGTATAGATGATGTTGGAGGAGCATGGTCTGAGATTTTGTGGAGACCAAGGTTGTAAAGCTTACTGAACCAATGTTATTGGAAAAACATAAAAAGAAGATGGCCAAGATGAAGCGAACTATCTTGGACTCTGTGAAGGCTAACTTGATCCCCCACATTGTTGGAAAGATGATGGTTAATGAGATGTTCAATGCTTCAGTCGACGCTGCCACATAATAAGCTTAGAGCCATGGGGATGAGCAAGATTGACACCTTAGCCACCTAGTTGGTGAAGATTAACAAACATCATGATTGACACCTTAGCCACCTAGTAGATTGAGTCTATAGGCATTATCACCCACCTTCTCCAAATATTCAAAAGGACCACACCACATAGCCTTGATACTCTTACTGGGATCCTATATCCTTTCTTTGTTCAGATGCAACCAAACTCCATCTCCCACTTTGAATGTTTTCTTATTTTTGTGCTGATCGTGTCTGTGCTTGTACTTTTCCTGCGACTTCTTCAATGTCTCCTGTACTTGCAAGTGAATCTGCCTAATGTTTTCAACATTTTTTTTCGCTTTCAGTGCATCTATTGTGATGTCTTTCCTCACTCGTCCTTGCTATCCATATACAATATCCAAGGGCAAAGGAGACATAATTGTCAAATTGAGGAGGTGTACAAAAATCAGCCAAGAGGCTTTGAGGTGTTTGGGTGTGAGACCCATGTTTGCATGTTGAAGAAGGCCCTTTATGGGTTGATGTAAGTACCACTTGCATGGTACTCCAAGTTCAATGAGTATCTTTCATGTTTGGGTTTCACTAAAATAGATACAGATTCCAATCTATACTATTTGGATGATGATACTAATCTTCCTATTTTAGTCTTGTACATTGACGATATTATACTTACAAGAAGTTAAACAAAACTTATAGCGTGGTGAAAAGTAGAGTTTGTAAGAGAATATGATATAAAGGACATTGGCTTGATGCACTACTTTTTGGGTCAAGAGATGTGGAGTTTAGGTGAGTTTTTCCTCAGATATGGTGTTTAGTTGAGATTTTGAAGAGATTTCAAATGGATTGTAAGCCCATGGCTATTCCTATGGTAATGATCCGAAATGGGTCTGAACACAAGACAATGGTTGTAAGACTCGGTGCCTAAGTGTAATTCGACAATTAATGAGGGTAGGCAAATAATTAAATACAATGCAAGTGTTAAAAATTAAATGAGACAAAAGAGAGGAAAAACAAAGAATTAAATAAAGTAGAATAATGAAAATAGGAGAGGAAAAGAGAGAAAGGAATGGGAAATGAAAGGTCAGTCTCTTAGCCTTCTCATTACTACTCCCCAACTCTCCTATATCTTCTCGTTACTTGACTCTTAAAGGGTCTTTTGGCCATGAGGAGAGAATGCAAAGGAGGAGCTGTCTGAATTGTTGAATGGCCCTAGAGCCATGAATTGCATTGTAGTGTGAGATTACCAAAGTGAAAGCAGAGCAACGATTTGATGTTGGTTTTCCCATTTGGGTTTCGAGGGTAAATATTGTGTTCATGTGTGATGGATTTTCATTTTGAGTTGTTTAAATGCTGTGCTAGCTTTGTATCTAAGTTTAAAGGGAAGCTATCCTATATTTCAATGGCTGTATGGTCATTTTAATGTTGGAGAATTCAATCTTTGTTGTAGCTCTATAGATTTACTTCATAGTTTCATTCTTCCTTAGCAAATAAAGATTTCCAACAGCTCTCTATTCACCACTGTTCATTTTATTCTGAGATCAGAGATCTATGGGTGCCATTATTAGGCTGATGCATAAATTTGGTTAGTTTCTAATGTTGTTTTCAAGCTTATTTGCTTTTGAGGGAAGACGCAACAAGTTCTTTGCTTGCCCATGGCTGCACATAGTCCATACCCAGCAATTGGAAGAGGCTTGTGAGGCCATACACATTCGTGGAGAAAGCTTTAGGCTGTATAGGTCCATACAAGCTGTATGCCTCTCTCCCTTCAATGTTGTGCGTTGGATTATGTTTGTATTGGGTTGGACGCGTGGCTGGTTTGTCCTACTCTAAATTTCAGTACATCCATCTCATTTGTTAATTGGTATCCATCTTGTCCATGGTAAACAATGATCATGCTTCATATGTCTTGCATTATAAACAATTTTACGCATGTGACTATTTGGCTAGCAACTCATATATGTGTGGCTTAAGTGCTTCTTAAGTTGAAGGTAGTCGAGTATAACTAAGGGATAGGTTGGTATCGAATATGCCACTCACTTGTATGGATACCAATATATTGATGAACATTTCCTTGTATTGGCTTCATTGAGCCGAGTTCTTGGATGCCCAAACACTGCATAGAAAGCTGGTAGCATTGCAATAAAGATTGTTGGCCTGAACTGGGATAGAGCCATATGTGTAACAATGTTGGGAACATTGTTA
Source organism: Picea mariana (assembly GCA_032191745.1). Classification (NCBI taxonomy): domain Eukaryota; kingdom Viridiplantae; phylum Streptophyta; class Pinopsida; order Pinales; family Pinaceae; genus Picea; species Picea mariana. The sequence continues at coordinate 217,634 of JASDQU010102800.1, forward strand.
CATTTCTTATGCTGGAGCGCCTCACTGATTCTTGATACTAGAGCCTTGTATCTCTTGTTGCTGGAGTATGTTGTTAGTATAAGCAATGTTGGTATCTAGTGCCCATAACTCAGAAGAATATATATACATTGGTCATGTTTGCATTTGAACGAGCCAGTACTCTTTACATAATTGGAAAGTATTGTTTTCCTTTAAGGAGTTTTGTTCGAAGACTATATACAACATGCTCACTAGCTCTTTTATTCTCATCGATATTTTGATTTGTGTTGGTTGCACTTCACAATACGTGGTGTATGTGAGGTAATTGGCCTGGAAACAGAGCACTACAAGGATAAATAAACACAAGCACCAAAGCATGACAATGTCTCAACCTTGAGCATCTTCAGAGATTTAGTTCAGTTTGATATCAACGTGCAAAGGGGTTGCATCGAAGGCAGAGTTCTCAATGATAGAATAATTGCAGAACTGTGATTATTATTGCATTGTTAGCTGGTGGTCAATTGTGTGTAGGTTACACCAGAGAACAAGTCATCTTACTAATCCTGAATAGTGTTGCAGAGAAGGTGCACTCAGAACTGTAATGAGAACAAATTCCTTGTAGCCATTCTGAATACTGATATCTCTGTCCAAGACCGAGAGCAGAGAATATAAAGTGAATTCTGCAAATTATCCATGTTGGTGAAGCAAGTGGGCTATAACTCCCTCGTTTACAGATCAGGTAGCAAATCCGAAGTCATTTGTTGATTCAGATTCAGATTTGATTGATCCATTTGTGTACATGCAGTTGATAGGTTCCCTCATGTATTTGGTAAATACCAGAGTTGATATTTGTTTTGCAGTTAACACCTTGAGCCAACATATGGTGGAGCCTAGGCAGGTTCATTGGGTTGTTGCAAAGCATGTTCCTCGGTACTTGAAGGGCACAATACATTTTGGTTTGAAGTATGTTGGTGATGGAGAGTTGGTGCTGCATGGGTTTACATATTTTGATTGGGTTGGTAGTGCTAGTGATAGGAGGAGCACTTCAGGGTGTTGCTTTAGTTTGGGTCCAGGTATAGTTTCCTGGTTTAGTAGGAAGCAGACTTCAACGTCACTTAGCTCAGCAAAGGCAGAGTACATGGCAATCAACTTTGCTAGTTGTGAAGCCATTTGGCTTTGCAAGTTATTGGCAGAGTTGATAGATTAGACTTTGGACACTACTGTGATTTATTGTGACAATCAAAGTTGTATCGAACTCTGAGAATGCAGTGGTTCATGATTAGTCTAAGCATTTTGAGATCAAGCACCATATCATTAGAGACAAGGTTCAAAAGGGAGCGATGGTTTTTCAATAAATTCCTATAGATAAGTAAGTTGCAAATATCTCAAGTCTTGGCCAAGCCCTTGGCAAAGTGTTTAAATTTCTCAGAATTCAAAATTCAATGCAAAACAGAAATTTCACCTTCAACCTATAAGGATTCTCGGATCCTAGCCCTGTGAATTTTCAGCCTTGGGGCTGCTATAAAACAAGCTACAAAACAACAGTGGAAAGAGTACAATGTTTCACTTCCAAACAACCCAAACTTCCTGGTAATTCAAGGAGAAAAGACACCAAACCAAAGGGATAAATTTCAACCCTTTTAGGATAACGTACTAGCCAATAACCAGATCTGAAAATACTTTTTTACAGCAGTAATGGAAGCAGTACAACAGCAGTATGAGAGCAATAAAATCAGCCCCTTATATTCTTCACTTAGATGTCAAATCATTTAAGAATTGCCTTGCATTTAAGCAAATTAGCAAGACATATCTGGCTATAAATAACAATGCATAAAGAACATATATAGCTGAAAATAAATGTGGTAAATTGCACAAGTTTTGGACAGCTAGAAACTTCATTAATATGCTCAGGAAGAAGTATATGTACATACCATAGCCTTCTCTCAAGCTTGTACAAAAAGTCCTAGCTCTCCAAACCCTAGCTAGGGAAAATCAACAAAATCCTAGCAACCAAGTGTTTTAAGCACACAGTTTTCTCTTTTGGTGGTTTTGTGGCTTAGCCCATGGTTTTCTAATTCTGGTTAAGGAATTAGGGTTGTTGTCTTATCTAGGTCAATGGATTAGGGGTTTTGGATGCTGCGGGATCATATATATATTGTATTGTAAACAATGAGGTTGGATGATGATGAATAAGAATTAGAGTTGCGGCTCTAAACAAGTTGCTGGTTTTCCCGATTTGGGTTTCTAAGGTAAATCTTTGTGTATATGTGTGATTGCAATTGTGTTCTTTTCTGTTTTTAAGAATCTATGTGTGCATTGCATTACTGTAAAAGGTTTAAACTCTAATCTAGGTCAATGGATTAGGGGTTTTGGATGCTACGGGATCCTATATATATTGTATTGTAAACAATGAAGTTGGATGATGATGAATAATAATTAGAGTTGTGGCTCTAAACATGTTGCTGGTTTTCTTGATTTGGGTTTCCAGGGTAAATCTTTGTGTATATGTGTGATTGCACTTGTGTTCTTTTCTATTTTTAAGAATTTGTGTGTGCATTGTATTACTATAAAAGGTTTAAAACTTACACCAAGAAGATCCAATATGCAAGAATTACTCCAAGACATCCTCCAAGGAAATACATCCTCTTCTCCTATTCTTCTTCACAATTCCACCATAGGGTTTTATCACAAAACATTAACCTCCAATCTCTAAGGGATAAACCCTAATCCTAGATATCCAAGATTCTCCAAGATACTCCATGATGATCAAGAAAACTTAGCGACTTGAGAAATAGAGATCAAGTACTTGTGAAAACTCTAGAGAGAGAGAGAGAGAGAGAGAGAGAGGCTAAGCTCTTACAAGCAACCTACGATGAGCACTTCATATGGATAAAGTAGAATTTCATATACCATTCAAAATTCAGTAGATTTAATAGTTTTTAGGATTGGAAAGATTGCAACATTTTCATTGGATTCTATGACATATGAGAGCATGTGATTGGCATTTAATCAAGAGCACCAAGCCCTTTATGCACCCTGGTGTTGGTGTTGTTGTTTGTTGAACTCCTTTGTCATGGCCTTAGCAAAAATGTACCCTTCACTTGAGCCAAAATCGTTGATTAGGTATGTTATGCTTTTTCTACCATATTTGAAGGCTTGGATTAGGCAGTTTCATTAAAATTGGGTGGTGTTGATTGATGTACCAAGAGGATCGAGGTAGAGACAGTCTAGACAAGAGGCAGAAGGTGATACTGATGATGAGGATCCCGATATAAGTGATGGTGAAAGTTGAAACATTGCTTGTCATTTAGATGTTCTTGCTCATTTATTCATAATGGCTTTCCACATATCATGCAACTTAGTTCTTATGTCAGTCTACCAGATTAAAGATTAAAAAATATAGCATCTAATTTTTTTTAAGAATCAAAGCCATTTACAAGGGTAGTATTGGCAATATTTCCAAAATACTACTTAAGTTTTAATATGAGCTCTCTCCTCAAAGTTCAAGAGGTGGAAGAACCAGAGAAGGTGATTGCATAGGTGATCTTATTGCATCAGACACGTTCATATCATTCTCTCTATCTTTTTTGATAGCATATCTCAAGACCAAAGTCAATTAACGCTTCCTAAAATTATTGACCTTGTTGCTTCAGTAGAAAAGTCTGTCTGGTGACTTTCTTTAGGATGGACTCCTTGGAGGGAACAGCAGAGCTCCTTAATAGAAAGGGGTTTCTTACTAATCACTGGTTTTCTTCTTGTTTGGTTATTTCTTATATTGTATGTCTACACTCTCTTATTAACCAAGCATATGCTTTCTCGTTTTTGTGCAGGCACTAGGGCCTGGATTTTCTCAGTATGCTGAACCTGTGTTTTTGAGATGTATCACTCTGATACGAACCCAACAAGTTGCAAAGGTATACTATAAATCATTATTATCAGAGTCATAAAGTCAATCTTTACTTGAACAGATGACTAAATATTGTGTTAGAATACTACATTTATTCTTGATTCATGGATATCTTTCCAATATCATCCGGGCTCCTGTTACATGTTGGAATCTAAAACAAATACATTTTTCAAAAAAATGATCAATGCATATGACTGATCTGCTTGTGGATAATTTTGATTTTCTGGTTTTCACTATATATATTTGTATTCTTAATCTCAGCTACATTAATCACTTTAACATCATGTTGGAACCATTCATTTATTGGCAGTTGCTTCATTTTGTGTCCCAGGCTGATCCTGTAAGGGCAGGCACTGCATATGATAAGGAGTTTATAGTTTGCTCTCTGGACTTACTGTCTGGGCTTGCGGAAGGTCTTGGCAGTGGAATTGAAAGTCTGGTTTGTCCTGAATCTCCTGGCCTGATATGTGCTGAATGAATTCTGTGCAACTTCTATTTATCATGATTTAAATTTTATATGCATTAAATGATGTTGGAGAGTGTGCAGTGAGATTTAGGTGCTCATCAGTTTTAGTATGTTCATTTTATTGATGCTCATATGTTGTCTTAACATTATTATTATTATTATTATTTTATATCTTTTCTGCATAATACATTTCCTGGGAAAACCCATCGGGCACTTCCCCTCATTCCAAGGACAGTACCCAGAGTAAACTGGATTCTTCAGGGATCAAGGCCAAGTCAACATCCAAGGAATTATTGGCTCACAAAGAGCAAACATGTCACGAAGTAGGATTTGAACCTTGGTGGTGGAGGAAACAACTTTTCCTCTCAGCCACTCAAACTACACCCAATTGACATATATGTTGTCTTAACTACATCACTTGTGATTACTATTTTGTGTTATTTTTCTTACAAGATCAGTTTTATATATGCTATTTTTATTTGGTTGTGCTGTTCTACACTATAAACCAACATATATATAAATTTTAAGCGTTTATAACAAGTATGGTATTAAATTGGGCATCCAGATCTAATCTTCCTTTGTACCGCTTTCAGTTTTGTCAGGGTTATGTCTCATAGATTGCACTTTTCTCTATTGTGGAAGGCTTGTATTTTGAATTTTTGAAACGTGGAATCAACTTCATTTGCTTATTGTCAACTTGTTAACGGGGCAGAAATGCATATTGGTATTCTTTCCTGCTGCTATTCTGAATACATTGTTGTTATGCATCATAATTTGAACATATTTTGTGGAAGGGATGTCATTTGAAAATTTAAAAACTAAATCCCCTCTCTTTCACTGTTGTTTGTTGCCAACTTGTAAACAAGGTCATATGTATCCCAGGTTTGCTTGGCCATGAGGCTACTTTTATTTTGGCCCAAATCCTAGAAGTTCATTTTTTTGTTTCAATCTTGTTCGTGTCTCATTTACATTTCTCTGTCATTGAATCTGCTGCATTGAGAATGAAATTTTTAAAAATAAATATTTTAGGTGAAATAAACCAAATAAAAAATTAGAATATTTTCTGATTTTTATTACTTTTAATTTTTGGATAATATCCAAGAGTTGATGGAATAAAATGAAAACTTAAAATTGGATAGCATATTCTAATTTCTCCAACTAGGGTTTTTCTTGTTCGTTTGGCAACCTTGCTCATTCCTAATGATGTTTCTACAACTGGTAGTGTCCACTCCTGATTTCCTTTTTGATTGGTCTGATTGTTATCCACCTTGAGAGTAAATTGATGTTTTGCTGCTTTCCTTGCTTTCATGAACTTCTGATGCTCACAAAGCTTATCAAATCCTTTCTTCTGGACAAATAACTTTGTTCCCATTCTTTCTTGGGGTTTGTATTTCTCCTTCATTTTAGTACTGGATGATAGACTTTAGATCCTAGTCATTCAACTTCATAGATTAGATCTGTCTTTATAGGAGTTGCACTCACACTCATACTTGAGTATTGATTCTGAGGTACCTAGCTGTCCCTTTGACCTACTTTTGGTCCCTTGTTGGACATTAATAAAATTATCGTATCTTATCTTACTCCTTATCTGATTTTTTTCTCAACGAGCGACTGGCTCCAAAAAACTAATTTCAATATTCTTGACTTCACATTCAATTTTTTAATATATGTCTTCAGTTTAAACTTGTTGAGCTTTTGATTTAGTTCTTGAGTTTTATTCATACCATCTTCCATGTTCAATCAACAGTCTCATCATCTTCATTCTAATGTCATACCTATACTCAACTTCTCTATTGCATTGGTCAATTCAAAGAGCTCTTTGACTTCTCTCATCCAAGTCATACGCAACTCAAGTGCTTTCTTGTTCGCTTCTCTTTCTTCGATATCTATTAGCTTCACATTTTCCCTTTTTGAGGGATTGCTTCCGAAACCACCTCTAGGATATCTCGTCGAAGATGCAGCTCTTCAATACGAAAATTAGCCCTACTCTCCTCTATTGGTCTGAGGTCTAGGGATTGAGTTTGCTTCAGATCTATTGGGGTAAGGCAAAGGAAGTCTAGACCCTCCTCCTTAGGTGCATCATCTGATGCAAGCGGATTGTGCCCCAACGTGTTGATTTGATGGAGTTCAAGGCACAACCTCTTCACCAAGTCCAGATTTTTTGGGACTTGGTGCTCGGACGAGATATCTATCCTGATTTAACAATTTGTTTTTTTGGAGGTTATTGCCTTAGTCTGCCCTCTAGGTATGCCAATTTTTGGTTTTTGCAGGTCTCAAGGTTACTTTAGTAGGTGGCCATTTATTTAGAGCATCTTCCTCCTTTCAGGATTCTCTTGATGCACTTGGTCACCTCCTTCCTTTAAGCAGGGCTTGGACTGAGCAATCAAAGAGGATAGTTATAGACAATATATCCCAGTCACTTGGATCATGCCTCTAGGGGGTCTTGTCACAAATATGGCCTATTATTTTGAGCACTTTCTGGAGTTGAGAGATGGTCTTATCATTCAACCTTTGAATACACATACATTGGATGACTGCCCACAAACTCCAAATTGAGGTAAATCACCTCTGGCGACCAAATAAGGTTTTCCGGTTATGCCACTTATAGGAGACATAAATAGAGGAGCATCTCATTTTTGGATGCCCCATTTAATATGAGATCATAGGGAGATATTGTTTCCTATTTAGAGACTTAGGGAGCTCCCTTTCCACTTTTTTCCACTACCTTGACCATAGATGCTTTGCGCTCTTCATGAGGGAATTACTTAGACACAGATCTTAGACTCTACTACTTGGTTGTTCGTTTGATTAGGGGAACAAGTGGTAGGTAGAGATTCATGATACTTTAGATTCCAGATTGGTGTGACCTCATGTGTCTTCTTGATCCCCCCTCGGGCGATCCACTGACCTCCTTGAGATCCATGAGGAGTTTTCATTCCAGGACATAGGGTGTACACCACCAGAGTATCATATAGATTAAATCTAGGTGGACCTAGAGTTTGTCTCCCCTTATGCAATATATCACTCTTTTGGTTCATTTGAACAACTAGGTTGTTATTAGGGTTTCATCCMCACTACCTTGGATGTCAGGAGAGATGGGCTTCGTCCCTCTTGTGCTCTCCTAGAGTCATGTAGCTATGGCCTCTCTACCTCGACCACTCCCTAGAGGATATTACCCCCCAATGCATTGGCCATTTCATAGCTATTGATGACTCTAATGAGGAACTTGTATTATGCTCCCCTTACTCATCCTCATTAGCTAACTTCAACTCCAATAAGCCTTGACATCCTCTCTTATGTTCATCACCAAGACTTGTCATTTTCCTAGCATCTTTCTTGTACTTGCTCTTTATTTTATATCTTTTAAAGTTTTCTAACTTTTCTTAGCTAGACAATGAGTCCTTTATCTTTTTTGCTCTCATTTTGATTTAGGAGTTGCTTTTGCACTCCCACTTTGTACTGACATTGGATGTGCTTTTTTAGTCCCATTGACGTAGTTTTGTGGTCATTTGTTGGACATTAATAAAATTATCTTATCTTTTCTATTCTCAAAGTTATTGCTTCTACATCTTTATTGCCTTAGGGCATTGTTGCCGCCTTTATACACACCTCGGGTAACGTTGAAGAAATCTTCAATCCATTGGGTGTGTCCTCGGGGCAAGTCTCGACTCAAGGTGCTGTCACCTGATCCTCAACTCCTCCGTCTAGGTCAACTCCTAGCGAAGCCAAGGGGGGTAGTCCCTAATAAAAGAATCTAAGGCTCAAACTAAATCTAAGCACAATTATTATTCTAGGAGTTTATTGAAAACAAGAGCAAGATACAAATAACTCTAAACTAGCAACATATATGACACATCAAAAGAAATTTCTTATGCTAGAAAAATAAAGCATACAAGATACTTGCATATAAAGGATATAACTTGAGAGCAGATACAAGTGCTTGAAAGGAAATGATAAGCAAATGATGAAATGTAGATTAGTGCCAAAAGTAAATATTGCAAGATGTATAAAATGCTGCTGAAAAAGAGATTGTATTGCAAGTGCTCTTGTAAATTTTATTATGAGTTTTGTTAGGTGGAGTGACTATTGTGAGTGCACGCTGTTATCGCACAATCTGTACTTGCCCAAAGCCCGAGACAAGTGAGGCAAGATTGGTGTAACAAGGGGGTGACCTATCACTGTCACCTTAATTGGAAACCCTTTTCTGTTTAGGACTATGCTATGTTTACCCCAAGGGAGACGTCCCTAGTGACCTAAAGGGTTGATGAAACTAAGACAAGGATGCAGGAATACCCCCCTCTCACTGGTCACTCAAGTCAAAAGGTCTTTATGTCTTAGAGATGAAGCAAATGTAACAATTGAAGTGTACCTGCCCAGAACAAGACAACAAGCAAAAATATGGCAGTTTCAAGTACAAGATGATGTTAGTGCTTCAATAAGACAATGAACCTTTGAAATATATGCTGGCTGATATAAAATTGCAACAACATGAAAGTTTACAACAACAATAAGTATTTTATAACAGCTGCAAGAAATATGCCTCAAAATTTCTTGAAAAGACAATTAAAAGGTAGCTTCTACTAGGCAATTTAAAGTCAGTTTTGCAGAAAATTTGCTGCAGTTAGATGGCTGTAGCAATCTTTTGTAACAACAACAGATACATTAGTGATCTAGGCTAGGTTAGGGTTAGTTTTAGTTAGTGAAAGCTAGTAAGTTCAATGTTTGAGTGTTGGTTTGATCTCTCTACAAAAGGAATGTAAGGACTAGTGCCTCTAAAGGGTTATGGAGTCAAGAGTTCAACAAACATTCATTTGGAGTAAGCAACAAAATGATTATGTTATCCAAGTAAAAGATGAATCTGAGAAGAGTAGTAATTTAAGTCTTCTTGAGATTCAACCTTTGGGGAGTGTTGAAATTAGTGCAGCTGCAAGAGCCATTCTCCTGGAGGATGGCATAAGACCCTAGTTGTGGACTAGGGCCCCCAACACACTCTTGGGGTTTCTTGGTATGATACCAAGCAGTGAGTGCCATGGCAAAAGACCCTTGTGAGGGCCCCCAGTAGATGACTAGGGTTCTTGGTCTAGGACCAAGCAGTAAAGACCCTAGATGTGTTCTAGGGAATCCTTGCCCAATGCTTGGATTGATCCTTGGATGTGTTCCTTGGTGGTTGATGTAAGTCCCTAGATGTGTTCTAGGACCCCTGGTTGTGTTTCAGTGAATCCATGCTTAATGCATGGGTTGATCCTTGGTCTTGTACTTTGGTGGATGAGACCCTAGATGTGTTCTAGGGCCCCCAGATGTGTTCTGGGGCAACTTGGTCTTTGACTAGGTAGATCTTGGTGTAATACAAAGACGTGTTGATGTGTGATCCTCTTCCTCTCTCTCGGGATGGTCCATGAGACCTAGGAGAATCTATGGAGATGGGCATGACCACATTGTGTGATGTACCCCCTTATGCAGTGATGATAAAGTTTATTGGTCACCATGAGACTCATATGGACATGTTTCGCCACTAAGGAACCCCCCCTTGACTTTATCTTAATCCCGTGATTGGTCTTTCCTTTTGGTTTATGAGTTTGGATTTTCATCTTGTGTGAGTGGGGTTTTTAATTTTGTGATTGGGGTTTGTAATATTAAATGAGAATATTAATTAATATTAAAATTGACATATTAATTAATATTTATATTAATAATATGTCAATATATTAATTATTATTCTAAAAGCCTCTCCTCAACTATAAATTAGAACCTACCCTTTCATTATCACACACTCACTCTCACTCTCTTCTACAAGCCGTGGCTACCTCAGAACAGTTCCCTCTTGTTTTTGCGGCCTCCTCATCTGTGCAAGTTTCAGTTCTGAGTTTCTATTGGATGGAAGGATCCACCTTGGTTTTTGCTGGAAGTCTCTCCATTGAAGTATACAGTGCTACCAGATCTCCTTACAGTGTCGTCAATTCTGTCTTTTGGGCCAGTTCAACCCCCCCTCCTAGCCGCCGAGTTTGCTGTAGGGTTGCAGTCTCTCTTCTTGTTCACAGATCTGAGTTTGGAGGAGCTGCAGCCACATTCTAGGCTCCCTCCATGGATGTCTTACCTCCACTCTAGCGACCACATGGAGTAAGGTAAGGGTATGCAGCTTGTTGCCCCATTTTTCTGAGTAAGGGACTTGTGGACTGTTGTTGGACTTCATTCACCTATTCAGATCTATCCCTGTGGTATCACCGGATATAAGGGTTTACTGTTTGAGTTATTTGCTTGGGGTTATTGTTGTCTTTCTTTGGGGTTTTTCCTATTGGCAAAACATTCCTAAAGTTCTCCTTGACATAGATCAAACCCTAAGAGGTTGATCCATGAACCTAAACTAGATCTGAGCATATTATACAGAGGCTTAGATTCACATGTGTGTCAGGTACATCTCTCATTAACTCAAGAGGTAAGTTTCAGATCCATTTGCTTCAGTTTCAGATCTACTTGTTTAAATTTTAGATCTACTTGTTTTTTAGTTTCTGATCTACTTGTTTCAGTTTCAGATCTACTTGTTTCAGTTTTAGATCTACTTGTTTTTAGTTTCTGATCTACTTGTTTCAGTTTTAGATCAAATTGTTTTATGCTCAGAAATATTTATTGTTTCAGATCTATTGTATTTCTTATTTGTTTCTACTTAGAAATATTTATTTAGATCTGTTGTATGTGCATGCTAATCTATTAAACAATTTTTTTTTAAAAGCATTATTATTTTGATTTTTCCCTATTTCTAACAGGGAGGTGAACTACTAGAGAGTAGGCACTTTTAGGCCCTAGCGGTTTTCCTCGTTCTTAGATAGTTGAAGAAATATTTAGATGCAATTATAATGGATCAAGACCTCTAAAGAGCTATCACTTTAGGGCTTTAGAGGCTTATCAATATGAACCAATTAGGCTAAGTCCAACAAATAAAAAGTGAAGAAGCAGTAACTTAAGTTCTTCACTTCTAGGGTTTATCAAGCATGCAATTTCATAATCTTTATCATGAGCAAGCAAATATACCATAACCATTCAAAAGTAATGACAAAAAGCAGATTTACTTACTTCACCAAGAATAATCATGCATGAAAACACTAGATTACCAATTGACTTCACCAAAATTTTTCGTAGTTGCAAGTAGAAGACTCCAAAAGAGAGGCATGCATCACAATTTCAGCCAATAAACCATAAGTAGGGCGCAAATTTCAGTCCTCTTCCTCTTGTGTGAAGAGTTATGATGATAAAATGAGAGTACTTTATCTCTATTTATGCAAAATTTTGATCCTTAATTAATTTTAGGTCAAAATTAAGGTCGACCTGGGCAATTTACATTAAAATCCAAATTTTACATAAATAAAATTAATTATCATCTGAAGACACCTCCAAGGGTGACGTCATGCCCTTATAGGGTGAGGTTGAGGCCCCAAGGTGGAATGTTGGGCCTAGGATGTAGAACGCTTGGCCTCCAAAGGCCCCGGATGATGTTCACACGTGCTACCAAGCTCACAACTCCCTCCAAAACGAAAACCTTGGCTCTGGGTGACGTCCATGGTCATGATGGTGACGTCTTGGGCCCTCTAGGGCCAACGTCCAGAAGGAAGAGCAAGATCCCTCTGGGTCTAGTTTTGCCAGGGTGCCTCTAAAGGAAACGCCCTCCTTTCTTCCTGGTGCAAGTCTTCAATGTCTTTTGCCCCTAGCTGGGGTTACAACATCCATCTGTGGGCTTTAAGCTGCATGAAGGTTCGACCTAATCATTCCCTCACATGTACCTGTCCACTTGGGCAAGGTCCTGCAACAACAACAAGTACGCCCTCCAGAGGTTCATAAGTCATAGGGATCATAGAATGTAAATCACATCCAATAATTAAATTATCCAAACATGTGCATCAAACCACCCTTAACCTAGACAAATACTCAAAGACGTTATGCAATTTTACAAGTTTAGGTTTGGAAAAGGTCTCAGGGTGTCCTATTGGGCTAACCTTCCTTAAGTTTGGGGTGTTTCCTAGGTGAGAGCCAATCCAGGTCATGTAAGTGTATGAGGTGGCATGGGGTAAGTGTTTGGGCATGGGGTGCAGTAATAAGTTAATAACAGAGAAATGTAAGTCTTACCTCTGGGTGCTTTTGTAGAGGGCGAGCTGGACCTTGTCATAAATGCAATTGTTTCCTAGCCCATTCATTGCCTTTTTTTCTTAGCTTTAGTTCTTTTGATTTTTTTTCCTTTGTACTTCAAGGGAAAGATTAAGGGCCACTGTCCTGGCTTGATGACCAGAGGTGACAACGTTATCCACAAACATTTCACGGAGATGAGAAGGTTGGCTCGTGATGGGACTCCCTTTCTCTTGGCTATGCCACCAAGAGACATTACCCTGGTTTGGTGATCGGATAGGTGGTAGTATCATACCGCTATATGCCCATGGTCATAATAGGTCGGCTCATGATGAGACCTCCTATCCATCAACTAGTACCTTGAGTGTTTATTTATCTTATGGGTTCCCTTTTCTTACTGAGAAGCTTTTTACTGCTTTCTCAGGAATCCCTGGGCGAAGCATCTCAAAGGTTTCAATATTGGCTTTTAACTCTTGCTAGCTACTTTTCCCCTCTGGGCCTTTAGCCCCTTCTTCCCACAAGGCAAGGTACAACCCTTACTAGTGTGGAAAATCCCAATGCCCGAACAAAGGTGAGGGGAGATGAGAGGAATCAAGATGGAAAGTGGTAAGTATGGAGGGAGCAGATGCTGACCTTTCACAGACCCACCCAGTGGCAACCCATCCTAAAGGGAGATCAACTTACTAGGGCACCATGTCAACCTTCCAGTTATACACAAGTCAAAGAGCATAATTTCCAAGCAAACGTTATGAAATGAAGGAGAATTCAATGCAACATATTCAAGTGCTTCAAGAATCAGAGTGACACATACCATGATACTCGGACTCATTACCCCATGGAGCAAGACTTACTGCTACTTTAGGAATAGGCTGGTGGGATGGATACTGCTGCTGATGATAAATGGACTGCACTAAAGAAAAGAAGGGTCCTCCGGGGCCATGCTCAAGTCGTCTAGCTCTTGGTACTCCATGTCTAGGACCTGTGGGCCTCGAGACGTGATCTCCTTAGTTATCCCTAGGGTAGGGGATAACACAAGGCATTATGTGATATGTGTGCAAAGTGATGACAAGAAAATAAATCTAATCTAGATTTGGCCCCTTAGAGGCTATCTTTCAGATTGGATGTTGAACTATGCGGAGGTCCAAGAAAATAAATCTAATCTAGATTTGGCCCCTTAGAGGCTATCCTTCAGATTGGATGTTGAACTATGCGGACGTCCAACAAGGAGGATATCCATCTGACTTCACACACAAGTTCAAGAGAATGTCGGAGGTCCAACACGTGGAGAACTAAGTTCTGAGAAGGCTCGTTTCACTTCACACACAAACTCTCTACAATTTCCAACTGAACAAAAGCAACTAATGGATTTCCCTAATTAAACTACTCCGCACTGACAAACCCTTGTTCTGCATGAAGCTTACTTCCAGAGATCGAGACTAAGCTCGCAGTGGAAGGGCCAGGAACATACTGGGGGGAGTTGAGGGAATGGTTTATTTCCAAATTGAAATAACAGAAAGTAAACAACAAAAATAAAATCTAACTAGGAATTGAAATCTAATCTATGCTAATCTATGAAATTGAAATCTAACTAAGTTAATCTAAAAAATGGAAACTAAACTAATGTTATGCAGTGCTGTGATTGATTTTAAGGTTTATTTTAGCTTCTTTAGGTGAGATTTGAGAACATAAGCGAAAATTGTGAAAATTGAAACAATCACACAAGACACCGATTGCGAAAATTGAAACAATCACACAAGACACCGATCCCCCAGAGGGGATAGAATACTGGGCACTGTGTATCCCATTGATTTTATTAATGAGGTTACAATATTTTTTTGGGAAATGCTTTTGGTCCCTTGTAGGAACAAGACCACTAAGCTTACAAGTTTTCAGAAGTGTTTATGAAGGAGGATAGGTGCTTTCGGGATCCCGGATGGTCCAAATCCGCCAAGTTTGGCAGAGTCTCCCATTGGCTGTTCGCAAACCTGCAAAAAACAACAAGGTAATAGAGGCAAAAGATGCCCAAAAATGGATTGGAGGACCCTGCAAAATGTGTTAGATGATACACAAAATTTGTACGAAAATTTTCTAAGTAAAACCTACACTAAATTAGTCAAAATGAACCTAATAAAGCAAGAAAAGGTCTCCCCTTGGCGGTTCGCAAACCTGCAAAAAACAACAAGGTAATAGAGGCAAAAGATGCCCAAAAATGTATTGGAGGACCCTACAAAATGTGTTAGATGATATACAAAATTTGTACGAAAATTTTCTAAGTAAAACCTACACTAAATTAGTCAAAATGAGCCTAATAAAGCAAGAAAATGAGCCTCTTCTTAATGATATTGTCCTAGAACAGAAAGCAATATCAATAAGTTTGCCCCAATTTATATTTGAAGCACTTAAGACTTGATCTATCTTTTAGCCTTATAGATTTTCTTTAAAAAAAACTAGCTAAAAATTAAATTACGCAAGCTAGATCTACTTATGAATGAAGTTTTTTATGAGCAAAGTAAAGATCTAACTTATTCTAGCATGCAGTAATATTTTGCTCAAGATTTAACTTTAAAATCACAAAAGATTTAATTTGCATGCAGATATAAAAGTAGCCGAAAAAAAAACTTTTAATTTTGTTGAGAAAATGGAAAGAGAAAAAGATGCCGGAGAGAAAAAAATGTTGGGAAATGGAGTCTTCTTAATGGATTGTAGAGGGACTTTGTTCCCATAGAAAGAGGTTGAAGATGATGGAGATTCAAACTAGAATCCTCCACTCCTCCAATCCCAAGGTCTTGCAAGCTTAGAAAATTCCTACAAACACTTCGTCAAAGATGGGTGTTCCCTACACATGGGATCTAGAAAACATGTTAATTAACCGAAATGAACATGAAATATTCAATCGCATATGCTAATAACAAGAAGATCTAGAAATCCAAACTAGCTTAATGGATCTTGTTATTCAAGGACAAATTTGACAAAAGAGAATTGCAAGAAAGTAAACCTACAATTACTTCAACACATCAAAAGAACATTGAACATCCACACATTGGCACAATACACATGTATGACCTCCAAAGTCTATTTCTATTCCAAATATCATAGAAACATTACAACAACATTTTCCCAAGTCTCCAAATCTCATTTGTGAGGAAGGGGTCGCCTTTCTTATATAGCTTGAGAGGGCGTGAGGTTTCCCAAGAAGGAAGGCGAGTTAACTCCAAAGAAAAGTGTGATGTTTCCCCATCACAAGGGCGAGCCATCTCCAAGGAAAAGCATGATGTTTCCAAAGCACAAAAGCACACAAGTCTTCTCTAAGGAAAAGCATGATGTTTCTAAATCACAAAGGTGCACAAGTTAAGGGAAAAAGCGTGGTAAAGAGGAAGGTGTGTTTTCTTTCCTTGAGGTCTCCACTATATGACAAATCACTCCAGTTATGTCGTCTTTTACTTGAGACGACTCGCCATCACTTGAGAAGACTACAGATACAAAGAAAACATGTCCGAAACATGTTTCCTTGGTTTAAGGATTGCTGATTTTTCCTTTTATTTGTCTTTTATTTGACAATTTTGAGAGAAAATGGCTTTAAGTGATTAAATAATCACTATTTTCCCTTAAAAAGGTATTACTTAGGTAAAGTGGGTATTCTAAGTGTGAAAACGAATACTTCCAATGCATATAATGCCTCTTAGTACTACCTATTCAACTTATCCATCTATTACAAATAAAATATCTCAATTTGCGGGAAATTCTTATTAATTGAAAACATTAAAAAATCCTAGGGGGGACTTAACACAATTTCCATGTGACTCAAAATTGATGACTAGCATAGTAATATACATTAGACACTAGACTTGGAGAAAACCACTAAGGCCTCACCATTAGTACCTACTCTAGCTTTGGAGGTAATTGAGTGAAAAAACTTAAAAATTATATCTTGCTACCAATGGCTACAAGATATAATTAAAAAGTAAAAAAAACACTCTAGAGTAATGTACTCATGATTTAGTCTTAGCGAGCTAAGCCTTTTACAACGTTCATCATGCTAGCTCATCTTATTACAATCAATGTTATCAGAACCGAAAATCGGACCGGACCGGCTGACCCCAAAAATTTGAAACAGGACCAAAAAACCGGTCGACCAAAACTACAAAAAATATTCAAAATTTGAAAAAAAACATATATGTTCATGTTCATCAATATGAATCCAAGCCATTTATACACAAATATGAAAAGATTATCATTTATATAGCAAGTAAGAGTGCATATAACCAAAATAACACCAAGTGCAATACATATATGAAGTTCTGAATAAAAATACATCAGTAAAGAGGCTCTAAATGCCCTCTAGAGTCCAAATATAAGCATAGTATACTGTATGATACTAGAATCTAGATACTATCATACTACTGTACTACCACTAATCATCAAAATCCTCATTGGAATCCTTCTCTATCTTCTTCCATTTAACATCAATGGTGGGTTGAGAACCAGGGGTGGTGCGGGGTACAAAGAAAGCATCAAGCCCTTTGCGTACTCTCTTTAAATAGCGTGGTGTGTCTTTAATTAGGTTTGATGGAGGGCCTAGGGTTAGTTGGTAGGTCCCCTCAACCATAAATTATTTTTTTTCCTTTAAAAAAAATGAAATCCGCTCTTTTTAGTGCGTTGTACGTGTTCCGTATGGAACCGACCGATTCACTGTTTTTGGCTGGTTTGGTATTTGCCGGTCCGACCGTTTTTGGCTTGGAGGTCAGTCTGGCCGGATGGTTTAGCCAAACCGGGTCAATTTTGATAACACTGATTACAATTCCCCAAGGGAGGGATGGAAATGCGGTATGAATAAGAAGAAGAAAAGAGGGGCCACGATGGTCAGCTGGACTTCTGAACTCTGAATTTGAACGATTACTTGTTCAACTTTGGTGGCTCAATTGCAAGTCCATCCTAGTGCAACTTGGTGGGTAACATGAACCATTGTTGTGAAAACTTTTTTACCCATAACTAATGCAGGAATTTGTAACTCTTTGCTAACAAATGTGCTAATTTTACATACTTGTGCTGAATTGGGATAATCTTCTTCATCCTCATTTGCATTCAGTAAGCATCTGAAGAATTCATTGATTCTCTTTAGGCATCTTTTGTCTTTGGTCAAGTCTTTTAATTGTTCTATCATTTTTATTATTGTTCTATTACTTGGCTCCTCATGGTGTGAATCTTTGTTGCTTTCTTCTCTCTTTGAGGCATTTTCCTTTCTTGTCTTCTTTGATCTTGAATTGCTTTGCAGATTTTCTCATTGATCTCCTTTTGGATTGCAAATCCCATGCCATCATCGTTGTCTTAGGATTCTTCATCAGGTTGTGTCCTTTATGTACTTATTGACTCTTGAGTCTTGCTTGGGTGCAATAATAACTTTCTTTTGTTCTAGCTCCTTAGTTACATGGATCATCTCAGAATAATTTTTGTGGATCTCTTTAAATATTGTGCACTTGTTGTTACCATGATCTCCTGGTCTACAATGTGAGCAAACAATTTCTCATGGGATTGTGGAAATACAATTGTGTTGTGTGTTGCCATATACCACATGCATAACATATACATGCTACTTTTCCTCTTGGTAGGGTTTGGACATTTCCCTCCTAGTAGGGGAAATGCTTTATTTAGAACAAGTAAAAGCATGATAACCAATACTTGGAGTGTTGCACCAATTGAACTTGAAAGTAAAAAAGAAGAAATGATAGAATACTTAGTTACCAAAATGAAGAAATTGGTCACTATGATGCAATGTTCTTAGAACTGAAACTGGAACCAAATTGTCTAAGGGTTAGACTTGAATTGGTTGGTTGTGTAATTGAGACGAATAAATGGTTTGGGTCACAATGCAACCAGCCAACCAATGTGATTCATAAATCCATTCCTACCTAGAGAGGTGTGAAGCGGTTCAGACATGCTATTTTTTATAACATTGCTATGATGTATGTGGTCTTCTTGTCTGTTTTGTCGTTTAGTGACTGACATATATGTATTTGATGTAATAATTATGTGATGATGATGTAATTTATGTAATTACATTACGAGTGGGCTGTGATATAATTGACAAGGTCATCATTGTAAGGATATCATTAGGAAGTGCTAATTAGTTGGATAGATGATTGTGTTGCCCAACAATCATGTACAAGAACCTCTGTGTATATAGAGACACCCATTTTGATTTGAATTATTATCATGAGTGGATGCAACATTATTGTATACTTTGCAATTGAAAAAATTGCCGAAAAATCAACAAAATCGCAAAAATTTCAATTCCAAACCCTAAAGAAAAATTGCCCCAAAATTGCCAAGGCTTGAAAAAAAGGCCAATATAAGCTTGAATTTGATTTTTATAGTTCATTTCTCCGACTTCTTTGTTGGAAGCGATAAGTGGGAATATTAGTTAAATAAATGACTTCATTTAAATTGAAGTTGATCTAATTAGAGATGCTTATATAGCTTAGTAGCAATATCCATATGATATAAATAACGATGGAAACAAATAAATTTCAAAATCAATAGTACAAGCTTGTCACCATATAGAGATGTAAGCTTATGAATATTGTTAAGATAGGATCCAAAAATCTAGAAATATGAATATTTCATTATTTATGGTATGTAGGACTTTAAGATCATCCTTGTATTATTGGGATTTGCTAGGGTTGTCATTGTTTGTTAACAATTGGCAGGAAAGGAAATTAGAATAATGTGGTAATTTTTAAAATAGTTGTCTATGAGAAAACAGTGACATCATTAGCTTATATAAGAGTAATACTTGGGGGAATATGGAACAAAAGTTTTGTTATCCCATTACACATCACTAATAGACTCTTTAAATATTATAATCTGAGCAACAATTTTTCTCGTGGCACATTTATCGAATATTGCTTTCAACTCTGTTATATTGTCCATAAAGGTATTTTCCAAGTACATTATCAATTTTTATTTTTTACAGTTACAAAATTATATTATTACATGATGACCCAATGTTACACATTGGATGGTTCCTTAATCCATATTTTTCACATGAAGTGCAAAATGAAGGCACACAAAGATATATATGAAAGGCATTGTCTAAACATTCGACTTTTTGAACTTTTTCACCGGAATCCGGCGAAACAGATATTGGTGAAATCATCATTTTCTGTTGTTTAAATTGCATTTTTGAATGCATAAATGGATTCAGCACCCTGTAAAACCGTCGGGGCACTTGAATTATACAAATTCAATCACTCAAATCTGGATTTCCAACAATTTTTGGCCGGATTTCAGCAAAAATTGATCTGAAAATATGCCCATAAAAACTCCAAAAAGTTGAACGTTTAGACTACACGTATATGAAATACATATTTGATATTGAAGTTTTATTGATGATCTATACAATTACACTAGAGTTTGTATAAATACATATTTTGGTAAAGGGATGGCTTATGATAATTAAGGTATTGGGAGCACGGTTTTTTGGTGTGCTCCTGCTCTGGAGTGATTTCAATATAAGTTCAAAATTTGATTTTTTTGGGTCATTTCTTTGACTTCGTTTTTTGTTGGAGGCCATAACTAGGAATATCAAATTCTTGAAGTAAATGTTGATGTTCTCCTTTATCTTTTTTGTCTATTCTTTTACTTAAATTTTTAACATTACCATTAATAATTCCAGGATTTTTGGGATTGATTCCAACCTCATTGAACTTTATATCAAGAATGCATAATTTCATATCCCATTCAGAATTCAGTAGACTCGACAATTTTCAGATTTTAGAGTTTCAGGTTTGGTGGAATTGCAACATTTCAAGACTGGATTTTATCATGTATGAGGGCATGGCATTGGCATTTAATCTAGAGCATCAAACTCTCTATGTACCCTGATTTTGGCCCTTCACTAAAGGAAAAACCACTGATTAGGCATGTTAAACTTTCTACCTCATTTTAATGCATAGTTAGATAATTTCATCAACAGTGGAGGGTGTTGACTTGAGAAAAAATAGGGTGGATGGACTTGGATCCACAAATATTGTAAAATTTTCAGACCCCACCCAGTTTCAAGTCTGACTGAGACTAATCATAGTTTAATGCCCAAAAACCCAGTTTTATAACATCAGCAATTTCTCAGCATATAAACAATTCTCAGAAATGAAACACGAGGATTCTGAACATCATTAAATGCAGAAATAAATAATTCTATCAGGAGCACACCAACTCAGAAATTAAAGGCACATAGATTTTTGGTCTAACATTGACCCTGGAAAAACTCACAAGGGGAAAACTAGTGATAGAGGGGCTTTTTATTATTTTCAGAGCTCAGAGAAATTCTTCTGTTACAGCAGAAATATTCACAGCAAAAATTTACACAAACTTATCTCAGAAGATGAGCCAAATCTCCTCCTGAACAGTCCCAAATTCTGCTCCTCGATTTCTGTGCAAGAAATCCGTACCACAGTACAGCTGTCACAGCATTTAATGCTGTACGGACTGTCTAGAAACTCGTGCCACAAATTCTGGGTTTGTTGTCTGGAATTTCCACAATTAAATGTGCCTCGATTTCTGTGACAACTTGCCTCGAAATGCGTGCACCTCCTCTGCTGCATGGACTGTACTTTTCTCTGTTGTACGGCCTCTCCAAAATCCGTACTGTATGGCCCTTTGCTGGCTGTACCATCTGCCTCGATTCCGTGCTGTACCTTTGCCTTGGAATGCATGCCAATGCTCAGCAAACTTCTTCTCTTCTCCTTCTCGACTTCTCTCTCTCTCCTGCTCTTCAAAACTCATGAAGAATAATACAATGGGGGCCGCCTCCTTACCCTAACCTACTCAATGAAGGAAGTTGAAGGGTTTCTTAATCCAATGGTCAAGATTGAATTAGATGAGTGGCTGAGATGTAATGTCTATTCACTCACCCCTTTCACTTAAGTCATAAAGTCACTTCTAATTCATATCACATGAGTTAAATGACTAGGGTCCACATTAGACATTTTCCCACCCCCTAGGCACCTAGGTGATGAGAAACACTTGCCTAGTTACTTTTTAATTATTTTTAACAAATATTACCAAGCACTAGTATTGATGTATGTAGCATCAAGGTAGAGACCAAAGGCGGAGACAGATGGTGCTATTTATGATGAGGATCCCAATATAGGGGATGATTTTGATGTGATGTGTAGTTGTTTATCGTAGCATTATGTTTTCTTGGAATCTATAGGCCATTTACAGCCTTCATGTTAATGTATTTGTTTTGAATATGTATCACATTTAGTGCCATTTTTCTGTGTTCACCCTTAGATGCTATACACATGAGCAAACTTTGCATATTTGGTGTCTAATGGTTTGGATTTACATGAGGAGTGAGTGTAGGGTAGGATGACCCACTACCTTTAGGGGGGTGGAGACTGAAAGTGAGGAGGCTGATGGGCTCAACACCACCTTCTACACAAAGTGAGACACCTACCATTGGTCATCGGTCTCCAACTATAGGGCTTATTCTATGAGAGGACGAGCCATTCCCTGGCCTGTAAAAAGTGTATAGGGAATCAGTAGCTAGCTGCTAGATTATCATCGTTGATGATTCATGATGATGATATACACTTACTCTATATACATGATGTAATTTTGTATTTTTTACTATTGAATGGGTAACTATCAGTGTTCACTATCGACAGCCTATGTTTAATTTATCATTTGGCATCCACTACATATATATCAATGTTTTTCCCGTATTATGTGCCAAAGTGCTTATTTGATGTCGTCGTTGGTTTATATTCAAAAAAATTGAAAAAAAATAAAATTATTTTGATTCTTTTTAATGCTTGCTGTGGTTTGTCAATTTTTGCAATGCCTTGATATTCAAACCCTCATTGATTTTTTTGCCTATTTTGATTGTCACCACACGTACCTCTCTCTCTCTCTCTCTCTCTCTCTCTCTCTCTCTCTCTATATATATATATATATATATATATATATATTGAGAGAGAGAGAGAGAGAGAGAGAGAGAGAGAGAGAGAGATTTATTTATTTATTTTCCAAGGAAAAAAGTCAAGTAATTTTATTTAGAGAAAAAAAAATTACAGAGATAGATGCTGTAGAGCATTCCAGAGGGCCTTCCATGGCCTGTAGTTTTAAGACTTAAAAAAAGTCCCCCGTTTATACATTTCTGAGTATGTCAATACATATATATTACTCTTCTCCTTTTCCACAAAAAAAAGTTTGTTTCTATCAGAAACCATCCCATATGAATTTTGCAACTTTTCAGTATCAGTAAACTGCTGTGAACATAAGGAGATTCAATTAACTCTCTTGTAAGAAGAGACAGGTCCAATTATTTCTGAGTAAGAGAGTATATTAGAACAAGGGATCATGAATATGGGTTGAGATGTGAGCTTGGGAACTTTCAGTAATCTTCCAGATTCCTCTTTCCAAAACAATTCCTTCTTTCAATAACCGATCAGCTTCCTTGTTCTTGTCCATGTAAACATGTGCAAAGGTGATATGAGAGAGCTGATTTGATGTTCAGAATGTCAAGAAATAGAGGTTGCAGAGTGAAATTTCACAGGGTGATTTCTCCTTTCATCCATTGAGTATCCAGAAGAGAATCTCCAAAGATTTGAAGGTGAGAAACTCCATTTGCCATGGCCAGCATTAGCACAAGCTTTAGTGCCATTAATTCACAGAAATGGTTTGTTTCATTGCCTATTCCAGTTGTGAAAGAGATACCGTGACTAGAGGAGAGCTGTAGGATTCCCCTAGCTCCTCCTATAGGGGTGTTCCTTGAGAGGTCCCATAAAAAAAAGCCTATGGAATTTCCTTGTTTATTAAATCTTGGGAGCCGTGTTTTGTAATTTGAACATCCTTATGCTGAGGAAAAGCAGAGAGGATACTTAGACTTTGGAAGGCACATTGCAGAGGTAAGGTAGCCCTTTCCTCAAACAGTTTGGAGTTCATGGCTAACCATACTCCCTAGGCTATAGATATAGGGGAAGATCTTTATACCTCATGGTTGCTTTGTTCAAACACCAGCTTTTGAGAGCTTCCTGAATGGTATTTCGTCTCCAAGCATATTTTAAACCTGTTGGTCTTTTTGTTTCCAGCCAGACCTCCTTTGTAAAGCTGCATGACATGAGAATTGGATTCAGTCTATCATGCAAAGACCACCTTCCTGGGCCCTCATAATTTCTTTTTTGCACCAACCAGGACCCACAAAGTTCCTTTTTAGCAAAATATCATGTGTGTGTGTGACTGACTTAAATAAATAGGAAAGAATCAAAGAGCAATCACAAACACACACAAAAATTGTAGAAATGTCATGAATTTCTTACTCAACTCAATCATAAATTACAAACACACGAAAATTTATGATTGAGTTGAGTAAGAGATGCACGGCATTTCTAGAATTTTTGTGTGTGTTTGTGATTGCTGTTTGATTCTTTCCTATTTATTTAAGTCAATCACAATCTCTCCTATTTGTTACAAGTCATGCACATAGACATTCATTAATTTTTTCAGGTTCATTATCCCAAGCTTGCAATCTTGTGTAAATTACATGTTCTATAGTTTGTCATTCTTGTTGGGCTTGGAGTTTGACAATGGAGGATCGTAGTCTAGTTGGTAACAACAATTGGATTGAGACTAAGCATGTGAAGATGTGTGTTTGATCAATCGACGACTCTTGTCTAGGCTTTTACAGTATGTGCACACAATATAATCAACAGAATAATGTTGGAGAGAATATTAAATGTCCAATATATTAATGATCAATGTTGCAAGTACATCCATGGAAGCTTGAGATGGGTTACCCATGATAAATATGCCGCCCTCTCATGACATTGTTGAAAAAATAGACATTGACACAAAATTGTTGAGGGTCCAGATCTCGAGACATCGTTAACATCAATGAAAAAATGGGTAAACTGCGGCAAACATTAAAAAAATACAAAATAAATACATTATTTTTCATTTAAAAAAATATAAACCAATAGAAACATCAGATAAGCACATTAGCACATAAATATGGAAAACATCAATATATATGATGTAATGGATGTCAAATGATAAATTAAAATTCAAACACCAATTGTGGAAATTGAATCTTAATAGTTCTCCATTCAAGACTAATACAAAATTGCATCATATATAAAATAATTGTATCTCATCACCATGAGTCATCTACAATGATTATTCTAGCAGCTAGCTACCAATTCCCTATAGCTCTTTTATGGGCAAAGGATTGGCTCATCCTCTTGTAGAAGAAGCCCTCTAGTTGGAGACAAATCACCGTTGGTGAGTGTCTCACTTTGTGTAGAAGGTGGTGTTGAGGTTGGCACATCAACCTCATCACTCTCACTCTCCTCCCCCATAATGGTTTGTGGGTCATCTTCCTCTTCCTCTGTTCCTCTAAGGTGCCTCCTCCATAACAAGACTCTCAATCCCCACCCTCCACCATGCAAATACACACACATCAATGTAAATCCAAACCATTGTACTCCAAATATGCAAAGTTTGCTCATGTATATAGCACATAAGGGTGAATATAGCAAAATGGCATTAAGTGCGATACACATTCGAAACAAAATACATTAGCATTAAGGCTCTAAATGATCTTTAGAGGTTAAAAAATATCATGCTACAACAAATAACTACACATCATCAAATCCATCCCCTATATTGGGATCCTCATCATCAGTAGCTTTGCCTCCTCTATTGGCATTTGTCTTGATCAGTGTTGCCAGAGCGTGGGAGCGCATTTTTCAAAAAATGGTTGGGAGCGAAGCGTTTATATATATATTCAAAAGAAAACATGTAGAATGCTAAACTAGATGCAAAATTTATGAAACATGTATGTTTGTGATACTTCCAATATATGAAATGCCATCTAAATTCCATATTATCCATCATTCCATGAATCTTACGTAGTACATTAATGAATAATCATTCAAGCATCAACCATCTAGYTGCTAACAATTACACATACAAAGTAAGAAATTGAAATACATTTTACAAATACAAATACAAACCATATAGATTCTAGCAATTACAAACATACAAACTTTAGAACCATATAATAGGGAAGTACATCATTAACTTATGGAATGAAAAAGGTTATCCACCAATTGTCAACATGAGTCATGGCCAAATAGTTTTGTTTACACAAATTGGCTATTTGCATAAGTACTCCAATGATAATTAAACTGAAATCTAGTAAAATGAAAAAAAATCTATTTCTCCTTGTTAAATTTATAAGCAGCTGCAAGAGCCATTCTCCTGGAGGATGGCTAAGACCCTAGACGAGATCTAGGGCCCCCAGTGCACTCCTGGGGTACTTGGTCTGGGACCAAAACAGTCAGTGCCATGGCAAAAGACCCTTGTGAGGGCCCTTAGTATACGACTAGGGTTCTTGGTGAAAAACCAAGCAGTAAAGACCCCTGAGAGGGCCCCCATTATACGACTGGGGTTCTTGGTCTAGGACCAAGCAGTTAAAACCTCTAGATAAGCCTAGGGCCCTTGGAAATGTCAAGGGTACCCATGCATACGGCATGGGTTGATCCTTGGTCTTTGACCTTGGTGGATAAGACCCGAGAAAAAGTTCTGGGGCTACTTGATCCTCTATCAAGTATTTTGATGGTACATGACCTTCCTTGAAGAAGGACATAACCACATGAGGGATAAGTCCCATATGCAGTGATGATAAAGTAATAGGTTCACCATGTTGAATGAAGGAATAAGTATTCCCACCTAGTCAACCCTCTCTTACCCTTACTTGTGTTTGGTTTGGGGTTTTTATGTTTTTAAGGGTAAATTAGATTTAATTTATATCATGTTTAAATTACCTAATTT
>JASDQU010102800.1:250500-286537 GCA_032191745.1 Picea mariana
ATGCAGCGTTGCTCCCAAAGGCACCAGTGCAACTGATGTACTGGCTCAATTGTTGTTGAATGCTATCACACTCCTCAACATCTGGGTACATTTTTTCTAATGCTTGCATATAACCAGTTTGAACCTCTGGATCTTGGTGTGGTTTTCTCTTCGCCCCACCCCCTGGTGCTGGGGTTGAAAGCCATGACGTATGATAATATTTTGGTGTAAGCACATATGCTAAGGCATGCAGTGGAATATTTAGCTTCTCCCACCGTTTTTCCACCTCTATACTGATAAAATCATACAAATTCTGATCTCTAGGCTCAACAATGTCCTTAATTTGTCCTAGCATATTATCCATTTGCTTATACACCTCCCCAATGACCGGTCGATCAGAATCTGCAAACCGAATCATGTTATAAATTGGCTTGGTGAACTGTAAAACAAACTTGACCTGTGTCCAAAAATGGCTATCAAGGATAGTGTGCTTTGTTGCATCCATGCCATCTCTATCACTGCTAATGTCATCCCACTCATCACTCATCACCATAGTACCCAAAGTTTGTCTTACCCTTAATAAGCACCTGAAGGTGAGGAAATAGCTTCCAAATCTAGTCTTTGCAAGCTTAAGTAATTGTAATTTAGAGTAAGTGCCATAAAATGCATTAACCCTTGAATGCCCGGTGATAAATTTAATGAGTTTTTTCCCTCGCTTGTACAAATCATTAATCCATGTGCATTCTTTATGCTTGATGATATCATGCATTAAAAGGTTCAATGTGTGCACCAAACAACCAGACCAAAAGATGTGAGTATATTTCCGCTCAATGATTTTTCCTGCTCCTTTACAATTTGCTGCATTATCAGTGATTACTTGAATCACATTAGTAGGACCAACCTCATCAATAGTTTTCAGTAAGATGTCTATTATGTTCTGAGAAGATGCCATGACTGATGAGGAGTCATGAGCTCCAAGAAACACTACACCAATAGACGAAACACCAAGGATATTTATCAAATGTTGGTTTCTAACATTTGTCCAACCATCAGATACAATGGATACCCCAACATCTGCCCACCCATCTGTAAACCGTGTAAGATCTCTTTTGACTTTTTCTTTTTCCTTGTCAAGTAACACAATTCTAGCCTTTTGGGCCCTTGTATTCAATGGGGGCTTTGTTGATGGCTTTAACCATGGAATGCCAATAAGGGGAGCGGAGAACATTGAATGGCACACCACATGCATAAAGAAACCTTGCCACTTTTGCATCCACTTCCTCCCTGCCAGTAATATCAAGGAAATCTTCTATGGTTCTCTTACTTCCACTTCCACTAGGTGAGGACCTTTCACCAACTGAAGAAGATGAAAAGGGAGATGATGCATCAGGTTGAACCTTTTGTTTTTTAGTATTCATTCTTTGTGCAACTTCCTCTATCTTGATGTAGTTTTCACTCTGTTCCCGTGTTATCTTAGGGCAAATTGCAATACCAATGGACCCTCAGTTATCATCACTGTCTAATACCCCACAAAGATGCCTTCTCACATGGGTGTATGAACTGCTATAAGGTTTTCCTGGACGACAACCATGTGGGCATAAAAACTTAGTGGTTCCACCACCTCTACCCTCCTCAAGTTTTGTGACATCCCTCCACAAGGGGGTTAATGAAGCTTTGCCACTATCAACTTCATTATCATCCCCTTCACCACCCTCCTCTCCTTCATTCATTGGGTAGTCTGGGTCACTATGAGAATGACCACTATCATCTTCTTCATTCACATGCCTATTCCCAAAGTTCAACGCCATGAGAACCAAAAATGGAAGGAAAAACCACAAGAAAATCATTTTCTTCAAGTTTTAGATGAACAACCTGCAATAGAATGAGCAGGAAGGGGAATTGGAAAATGTAGGAGAGGACAAAAATACAATAATAAACAAGACATTTTGTGAACAATATTCAAAATTTCAACAAATATACACATTGGGCATACCTATTTTGATGAATCTCCAATGATTTGCAAGTAGATGGAACCCTTTGTTGTCTCTTCCAAGCTCTCACAAATCCTCTTCAAGCTCTCCAACTTTGCTCCAACACCAAGCCAACACCAACACCAAGCCAACACCGAGGGCTCCTTCCCTCTCCACTCCAACTCAAAGATGAAACAATGAGGAAGAAGAGGGAGAGATTGTGCTTTATCTCCCCTCTCTAACCCTAAAAATGCCCTAGGGCCCAGCCACAAAGCCAAAAAATAAAAGAAAATAAAAAAAAAAACAAAAAAACCAACTTTTTCGGGCCAAAAATCGGGGAGCGCCCACGTGGGTTCGGGAGCGCTATGGGAGCACGGTTCTGGGAGGCTCGACAGTGGTTCAGGAGCGTGGCGCTTCGGCAAAAAGCAGGGAGCGTTCGGGACATGTCGGGAGCGCGGTTCGGGAGGTTCGGAGCGTGGGGGGTGCAGTTCCGGGATGCTCTCGCTCGGAGCGCGGTTCAGGGGTCCGGACCCGGGGGGGACGCTTTGGAAACCTTGGTCTTGATCAATGTTTTAAAACTCAGACTTTATCGAGGGTCAACTCGGGCTCGAACTTGGCCATGACTTGGATAGGTTTGAATTTAATGACTTGGTTTACTAAAAAATACATAAAATATTTAAATTTTAATGAAAAAACTCTTAAACATTGCTCCAAAATTCCAAATTCTTAACGAGAGATGTGTGAGACAATTAGAGGTTGGGGGTGGGTCTCAATATAGTTTGTTTTTAGGATTTAGGGTTTAGGCAATTTAAAAAAAAACCTTTCCTTCATCCTTCAAAACTGTGTCGTGGTGAGGTTGAGGACCAACACAGTTGAGTAGGTATAGACTCGGTCGAGTTGGATTGGTTTAGTATCGAATCAGTCAAGTCATGCATTGACTCGGTCGGTTCGGTACCAAACCGGTCCTTGAACCGAGCAAAGGGTCGAGTTGACATGGTTTGTGGTCAACTCAGTCGAGTTTGAGGCTGAGTTGGCTGAGTTTAAAAGTACCGGTCTTTATCGTCTAGGGATATCAATTCTAGTGCTTGTTGCTATTGGTGGATCCTAGTCCATTCACCTAGTTGTTTCTCAAGTCAACACCCTCCATTGTTGATGAAATTGGCTAACCATGTGCTAAAATGAGAGAGAAAGCTTAACATGCCTAATTAGTGGTTTTGGCTTGAGTGAAGGAAAAAAATGAGTTCAATAGTGAGACCACCACCAACGGGGTACCTAGAATACTTGGTGCTCTTGATTAAATGCCAGTCCTATACCCTTGTATTGGAATCACATGGGAGTGTAGTTCTTGAGTGGGAGCACCCCCTAAACCCATGCTTCCAGTAGTTTGATTATGATAAGTCACCCCTTTACCAAAAGGCACGACTGATCACCTTTTATTTGTATTTATACGCATTCCATTGTAACTGTATCGATCATCAATGACCTCAATATCAAATATGTATTTGGTATATATCTTTGTGTTGTGCCTTCATGCTGCACTCCGTGTGCGAAATATGTATTTATGAACCATCCTGTTCGTAACATTGGGTCAGCTTGTAATATTATAATTTTAATACAATTTTGTTCATGCGAATAATTTTTTTTGACAATGTACTTGGAAAATACCTCTATGGACAACATAATAGAGTTGAAAGCAATATCTGATAAATGGTGCCATGAGAGAAATTGTTGCTCGGATTTTAATATTTAAAAAGTCTATTAGTGCTGTGTAATAGGATGATTAAACTTTTGTTCTATATTCTCCCAATTATTACTCTTGTTTAAGCTAACGATATCATTGTTTTCTCATTGACAATTATTCTAAAATTTACTACATTGTTCTAATTTCTTTGCCTACCAAACATTAACGAACAATGACAGCCCTAGCAGATTCCAATATTACAAGGATGATCTTCTGTAAGTCGTACAGATTGTCAATGTATGGTTTTGATAAAGTTGTAAACAAATAATGAAACATTCACATTTCTAAATTTTAGGATCCTATCTTAACAACATTCATAAACTTGCATCTCTATATGGCGACTAGCTTGTAATATTGATTTCAAAATTTATTTGCTGCCATCATTTGTTTCATATCGATACTGCTTCTAAGCTATATAAGCATCCTCAATTAGATCAACTTCAATGTCAATGCTGTAAATATTGCCAGTTATGCCTTCCAACAAAAAATAAAGTCAGAGAAATGACAAAAAAAGACATATTTCAGGCTTATATTTGCCCCTTTTTTCAAGCTTAAGTGTTTTTTTGGCAATTTTTGAGGAAAAATCACATTTTTTTGTTCAGGGTTTGGAATCATGATTTGTTGCCGATTTTTCGGAGATTTTTTCATCTACGCCCTCATCTCTATCATCTCGTGTTACGTCCAAACTTGAATGAAATGTGAGATGCTGTAGGAAGAGGAAAGTGACTTTTCCAGCTATGCCTTGAGTCATGTATAATGCAAACAATATAAAATAGATGACAACACGATCGAGATAAAAAGTATGAGATCTTGGTAGCATGATGAAGCGACCGTTTTACTTATGCTTTGAGGAAAATATGGTGATCACAAGAACGAAATGTATCTGATGATGGTATAATTTAGATAATAATAGCAAAGTAGCTACCCTGCTGGGCCAATGACTCCATGAGGCGGGAGAGTAAAAGGTTGGGACATAAACTTGGCAAATAAAAATAAATTGTAAATTGCACAATATTTCACCCAAAACACTTTTCCAAATCAAACTCTTCGGGTCTTAAAAACTCACGATTCATTCCTGAGTCCAAGTGTGAATTGCAAGTTTTTTCTGCCAGCTATTTTCTGCCGGGGTGAGTTGTCTTTCACCAGTTTTTGAAACCAAGCTGGATATGACTTCCAGTTTGAGTGATACCTGTCTAGTGCTGCTTCAGTGAATAATAGTTAATTAAGTAAAATAATAGTATTAATTTTAATTCAAGTTCTCGACCATGAGTCATGTTCATTTTGTAAAGGTTAGGATTTGCATAAACCTGACTATGTCACCATTCTTATATATTAATTTGTTTTGATCAAAATATTCTGTGGCTATCCACCTTATTATTGGTTAAATTCCAGGTGGCCTGCATTCTTTACATAAGCTAGAGCTGACTTGCCCAATAAATGGGTTGTAACAGAACCTAGGCTTGATACTGTTGTGGAATGTTTTGTTTTGTCTATGGTAGTGCTTTTTCCTTTTGGGGTCAAAGGGCTTGGTTGATGAGAATGCATAACTCGGTCAATAAGTCTCCTTAGATTTGAATTCCTGTAGCAGAACGTTTTGGGTGCTTTCTGCTGTGAATTGATTTGTTGATTGTGTTCAACTACACTCTGAGATCTACATTACTAACCTTAAAAAATGCTTCAAGATTGAAACTAGGTATATTTGTCCATATGGAACTTTTAACGATTTTGTTTGCTAAATATGCTGAAAATGGTTCTTAATCCAGGCATGTTGTATATGGGAATCCTGAATTGATTATCTGATCCCGGCATAATATTCTCTCTAGGGTTGTAGTTTTGTCTTTAGATCTATATTTCTGCATTACACAGATCAGCTTCAAAATGTTGGGGTTTTTAGAAAGAATATTGTTCTTTAACCAATGGTAGAGATATTTCTATGATTTTTGTTTCCAACTCTTGACAAAGTTCTAATTAAATACATGATTTATCGTTTTGCAGGTTGCCCGAAGTGATCTGAGAGACCTACTTCTGCAATGTTGTGCAGATGAAGCTGCTGATGTTCGTCAGAGTGCCCTTGCACTACTTGGCGACCTTGCAAAAGTAAGTGACTTTGTCAACACTGTATTTAGAATTCATCTAGTTTGTGTTTTTGGGTTTCTTTAGATATTCACAAGTTGATATATGCATCTCTTTTCTACTGTCTGACGTGGTTTTGCTCTTTATTAACCAGGTTTGCACAGTGCATTTGCAGCCACATTTGCTCGACTTTCTTAACCTTGCTGCCAAACAGCTGGTAATATCTCAAACTATTTCATACTTGAAAAGCTAATCAATCTGTCTGTCTGCCTGTCTGCTTATGTAGATTTGGATATAGAAATAATATAAGTTATTACACATTAGTGAAGAGGATTCCTCAATGATCTGATTTGGTTACTGGAAGCACAGCAAGCTGTGGAAGTGAAGGAAAATGTTTCTGTTGCAAATAATGCTTGCTGGGCCATTGGGGAGATAGCAGTTAAGGTTGGTTCATTCAGATACTGGATTTTGATTTTGAACTAATAAAAAGCTAATGTTGTTAGCCTAATTTTCATGATTGTTTAATCTTTTTGTGAAGATAAACTGTCATGTCAATTTGGTATCCGAAGTGTCTTGCTTGTGAATTTTGTCAAATAACTCTGATGTCTTTTGCAGATTCGACAAGAAATCTCTGCCATTGTGTTGAGTGTGACGGCATCCCTTGTTCCCATCCTTTCTAATACCGAGGTATGACCTGTTGAACTCTTTTAATGCTCGATTATTCAAAATGCATTGCCTTTTAGGATATAATTCTTCAATTTTTCATTGCTAATTTATGGAATTCAATCATGTTTTATTTGTTTACCACATTACAGGGCTTGAACAAGTCACTTCTTGAAAATAGTGCTATAACTTTGGGGAGACTTGGATGGGTTTGTCCAGAGCTAGTCTCGCCACACATGGAACATTTCATGAGGCCATGGTGCTATGCTCTTCAGACGTAAGTTGATTTGTGGACAAAGATGATACTTTTGTGTCTTTTATTTTACTCTTTTTTGATTCAGTGACAAATACATTATACACCACTTTAAATTAGCATTGATGCTTGAGAGGTTTGTTATTGTGAATATCACCTGCAGAGGAAATATATATTATAATTTCCATTTCCATTCTCTTGGTCAGTTCACTGTTGCAAATTTTTTGTTGGGTATCTGGAGATTTGTTAATTAAAAACATTCTGTTACATGTAATTTGATAACAACATTGCATATTATGTTGACGCTTAAGATTATACCCGCGAGATGTTATTTGTGGCATTAAATGTCTTCTCAATACTAGAATGCACACACAAAACAAATAAAAATAATTCTATTAATAAAATCATATTATATTATCTTATCTATGCAATACACAACATCATCGCATATTATGTGAATGCTGATGAATATACCTTTGATATGTTATTTAAGGCATTGAATGTCTTCTCAATGCTAAGAATTCACACACAAAGAAATAGCCACCGTTGAAAGTTAAGATTACAAGCCTCACTTTTGAGTGAAATCCACAATAAGTAGGTTGATGGCACTAAAAGAGTACGTTCATTGTAAGTACAATTTGGGAGTACGAAAGAAACATCTATAGCTATGCTATCAGAAGTCAAATAAAGATGAGGATCTAAGTATTTAGCTAAAATAAACTATAAGAGAAGGTAAAAGTACAAGATAAATGCTAAAAATTGAAACTAGGTTTAGTACAAAAGAGAGGATGTCAAGGCAATATGGAGTTAGCTGCCAAGGCTGAGTGAAGGGATCAAGAAGTAGGTTCCTCATCAGAGTCATCGATCAAATGTGAAAGGGGCGTTGCATTTTTGGATGATGTACTCTCGGGAGTGTCTGGGGCCAAGTGGGCATGGCCCTTGGGGAGTGAAGTGTTTATTGGTACTTCACACAATAGATGAAATTAAATGAAATCATATCAATGTCCACAATTGGCCAAAATAGGTCAATGGGATTAGGTAGAACAACGTTTGACAACAACAATGAGTGTTTATAGCATCTCTCCTAAGTAGACAATAAAATAGAAGAATAGAGGGAACCCAAAAGGGTAAACCTAGAAAGTGAATGTTATGAATCCAACTAGTTCATTAACCGAGTATCCAAAATAAAAAATGATAATATATTGAAATTCACAAAGGATAAAAGTAATAATTGATAATATATGAATGGTGATTACAACATACATAGTGCAGGTTATTTATATAAGTGAAGGGGTAGGAACATGATGAATAGTCGTGACTTATTACTCAATAACTAGGTTTAATTATATTCATTACATGTCACCTGTCCTTGAGATGCTTTACCCTCGAAGAAGGATCAAGGATTGATGTTGGAGATTAATTCTGACTATAATATTAGAAATTAAAACATTAGGATCATTATTATATGAACTCCACATAGCACAAGTAGACACAATATATTCTTAAAAGCATAAAAAGCTTAATGTTTTGTGGTAATAATACAAAGGTCACTAAGACATGATATATAATACAATATAGGGAAGGGGTTGTGACCTTTCAATGACACCCCAAATATTTATCATATAAGCTTAACTTGGGGTGTAAGGAAGGGACATTATGATAATCCCCCCTTTAATGACAACTTCCCTCTTCCCATGTTGAATATATAAACTGGGCCCTAGTGAAAATTTTGAAAAGATGTCTTATAAAAATGTCCTCCGAATGAATATTAGTGGCTCTTGCATTAATTGTTGAAACAATGACAAAAGTTGACAACATATTGGCAATGAAGAGACTTTATGATAGATCCCCCTTATTGACAATCTCTTTCATCCCACACCAAGTATATGAATTGGCCCTTGTGAAAGATTTGGAAAAGATGTCTTATCTACAACAATACTCCAATTTAATATTAATGAATTCATGATTAATTGTAGCATCAAATGTTGACCAGTGTTGAGAAGCTCTTAACTAAGAGTACATCTTCAAAATTAGAACCTCTTAAATTCCTTGACATGAACCTCTTTAGAATTGGAGCAAACATAAGTTTAAACAAGCATAAACACAAATGGTTATGGATCAACAATAATGCTGAGGATCAACTATAATGATTCAACTGAGCAACTTAAGGAAGGGTGGTATCAAAAATGTCAAAATGAGACACTACTACTACATCAAGTCGATCATAAGGAGCTATTAGAACTATAGAATTGTAAAATGGATGAAATCCATCAATTAGATGCCTTTAGGCCAAAGTTTATGTCGCCATGATCAATCATTAGTCCATCCACAACTAATCCTAATAGTGGGTACTAAAGAAAAAATTTGCTATCTACCACTCTTAATGGTTGATTTGTATGTAAAGCTATTGCAATAAGAAAGTTGATACTTAGGTAAAGAGTGATAAGGTCTCTGATTAATATGATTAAGACGTTATAGCTTTGGTATGGATGGCAAGGGATTTGGTTTTGATTGATCAGTAGGTGTAATATTTGATTTTGATTGATCATAAGTTACCAGCTCTGGTTCCTATAGAGTCATAATAAAAGAAGTTGGTGGTATGTGTTATGTTTCTTTCAATAGTGGAAATGACAAGGGAAAATATGTGTAAGATTGAAGTCTCAATATTTCCAATGCCTATTCTTTTTGGTCTTACTTCATTCTCTATTGGATCAACAATTCCTTGTCCATATTTCTGTTGAGATTTGGGTACCTTGGAAAGTGGTCCCCTTGTGTTTGTGAGTCTCTAAACACAAAGGGGGAAAGTTTGACCCTCATGCTTGTACTTTATGTCATAATTTCACTTTGAATTTATTCACTTAAGTCTAAAGTGACTTTATTCACTTAAGTCATAAAGTGACATTAGTTCACTTAAGTCATAAAGTGACATTAATTCACTTAAGTGTGAATTAATGAACATAAAGTGAACTATGGAAACTTAAGTGAATGATGAGATCTAATCTCATCCATTCATTTTGGGGAAAGGCTTAGATCTAATTTGGGCCCTTGGTTTTATAAGTTAGCCTTGAGGTTAGGCTAAAAGATGCAAAGGAGGGAAAAGGAGGCTCATTGTTCACTCATGAGATTGGAGTGAAGGAGAGGAAGAGAGGAGTGAGGGTTTGAAGGAGAAAGAGGGTGCACCATCCATTTAGGGTGCACTAGTTCACGAGGAAAGCTTTGTGAGAAGGCTTTCATGGAGTAAGGCTGCTTGAGCATGGAGAGTTGAGGGGGCGCACCAAGCTTTGTAGAGGAGGCGCACTAGAGTTGAGGGCACTCCATTCTTTGGGAGAAGGGGCACATTTGTGAGAGGCAAGTGTGCTATGAGACTTGAGGGCGCCATCTTGTGAGAAGAGGGCGCAAACTAGATGGAGGGCGCACCTAGTGTGTAGGGGTGCAAGTCTAGTAGGCATAGTCTTAAGGGCGCACCATTTGGTGTTAGCTATTGGTTGATGGTGGGTGCACCATTGTGGCAAAGGGGGCACAAGGATACATCAAACATGCAAGTACTTCAAGAGGGGCACAAGTGTTGATTTTCATAAGCATTAGGTTAAACATGTAGTTCATTTCAATTTCATCATGTCTTAACCATAAACAAGAATGCTGCAGCAACCAAGATCACAAGAAGAAACACCATGCACAAGTACACAAGATATATCCTGGGAAACCCTTCTCAACAAGTGAAGAAAACCCAACCAAATCCTTTGCTATATTCTTCAAGAGAAAGACCTTTCACCACCAAGGATGACTTAGCACACAAGAGGGTGCTTAAGCCCTAAAAGACTAGCGCCCAAGAGAGGTGCGCACCTTTGCCAAAGAGAAGTACTTGCTGAAATTTCCAAAACACATGAGATGTATATGATTCTACAATGGAGAATCATCTCCTACTTATATTAGACTTTGACCAATTAACAAGGGCATCTATTGGCACAACAGGGCCGACCTCTCTAAGTCAAATATACTTATTATTATATTTATTATTTATTATAATTAATATTAATATTAATATTAATTATCTTTTACATTTATTATTAATCACATTAAGGTGGGGCCGACTTGTACCCTTTACATAACAATTAGGGTTACAGGTAGGTCTGACTCTTGAACAATATATATAGCAAAGGATCTGATACACCCACTAGTGCTCATCCACTAGGGCCACATCTATAGGGATGTCATAGATCTGATTCACTGCATTACACAGATGAACTAGGTCTTCACACGTTCACCTGTGTTTGTCCACTGGCACGTCCACTCTACAGTTCTGCTTTCCCATTGCCACCGACAGGAGAATCATCTGGAGTCATCTCGTCAACTTTGCTGCTCAGAGGAGGCCATCACATCATCTTTATTTCTGCTCACATGACGATGTGCCCAACACTTTTGGGATTTCTCACGTTCACCTTGTGTTCAACCACATGCACGTCCTAACTCAACATGCTCTGGAGTTCTTCTCACTCACATCATGGAGGAGGTCATCTCTATGTTCCTGGCTCTGTCCCAGGCATGAACCTTGAACCCTTCTTAGGGGCTTTCTCTTAGGTTTGTACGCTGAGAGAAAGACTCACATAGCTACTATGTTCCACATCTCATAGGTTTGTAAGCTGGAGGATGTCTCCCATAGCTGCATTCATCAACAACAAGTCTACTCTAGTAGGCACAAAGAGTATAAGGGGCACATTCTTCAAGGAGGGCGCCAGGGACAAAGAACTCCATTGTTTAGCTTGAGAGGAGCTAACACTTTGTATCAGGTTCTTTTGGTTCATTCTTTGTTTGTAGCATTTGCTTGAGATCTCCATTATATATCTATCTCTTTTACTAGTTTTTCCCATGGGGGTTTTTCCAGGGTCATGTTGACCAAAAACACTTGTGTTCATTTGTCATGGTTTGCTTAGTATTTTCAGCTTAGTAGTTGTTAAAGATTCTAGAGGAGTATTGTATGTTTTGATGCATGTGAAGAGCTAACTTGGACAGCAAAACTATCCTACATAAACCCTTCACAAAGAGGCACCAAAAGAGCATGCAATCATAAGCTTAAGGCAGTTTTACAGTTGGGTAAAGTTCAGATTTGTTGGCCGTTTTGGACAGCGAGAAAATAGTCCTAAAACAGTGAGGAAAACAGTTTGAAAGTACCTTGAACTTAGTGCCCAACAAGAGGTCATATGACAGGCTTGTTGGGCAGCCTTAGGAACCTCAAATTTCTTCAATTTCCCAAGTCCTCCACTAGTATAACTGATCTTATGAAGCAACTTAGAACCAATACTTTTACTATGCTTTTGAAAATCATGAGAAGTTTGATCACTAGTAATCTACAATGCATGTGCAATTGCTTCAAAAGAATATTGGGTATACTTTTGCGAGATGTGATCCACTCTTACTTCACCTTGTTATTTCACAATTCACCTTGCTTTTTGTATATGGCTTTGATTAAGGTCATGCAAGTTTTGGATGGACTTTTCCTTGTTCTTGAATTGTTGAAACAAAAGATCATGACCATTCTTCAGGTTTTGATAATTGTCAAAGTGTTTGGTATTAGATTCTTGTAGTGACAAATTGTAATATTGAAGTTCTGTATTAACATTCTGCACCTAGATAATTGTTTCCTATCATGCAGTAAGATGGTTTTGATCCTCATTAGATTCAAACAAGATTCTCTCGTGTTTCCCACTCGTATTTTGGAGATTCCTATTTTTAAATAACGACACTTAATTCCTAAGACAAATAGTTCTCTATAATTTTTCGAGCTTTCACTAAAATGTTTAAGACATTTCCCCCCTTTCTTATCATTTGTGGGTTGTTTTTTGTCTCTAGTGATATGCCATATGCCTTTGAACACAAAGCTCATTCCTCATACACATTTTCCATATACCATAGTTTGATTCTATAAATAGAGATATTGAGTTGGTAGAACCTATGCAGAACTTTGAGTGAAAGATTTCTAAGTGAACAAAAATAGTGTGAAGGTGCTAAGAAAAAGGTATATATTTCTTTAGGAAAAATAAATCCTTCGTCTTAAATGTATATAAAAAAGGAATATTCCCTTTTTGATTTATTGGAAAACTAGAGGCTAATGAGTCCATAATTTTTTATTGTTTTTAGTTTTTTGTCAAATTTGTTCTCTGCTTTTGGTTGTTGTCTCTATGCGTTTGACCTAAGTTACATGAAACTTGGAAACAAGTATGCGTTTCAAAAACGAGAACGAGTAGAAATGTGATCCCCCCAAATGGGAAATTTGGGGGCAACACAGTATGTGTGTATTTTAAATAACACATTATCTTGCCAAAAAAATAAGAATGAGAGGTTAATTTGTTGGTAGGTTTAGAAACAAATTAGAGGTTAATTTGTCTTCATTTTCCATAGATTAGGGGTTTTTATAGTTCCTATGGGTCCCATACCCCTCATGAGCACTTCATTCTCGATTCCTCAGTCGAGTGGCCTATTGATCGGGGTTCTCATTCATTCATAAAGGAGGTGATTATTTCAATGGGTCGGATCCAATCAATGGATCGAGCACATCTGATTGCATACATAAAGGCATGCCTGCCTTTTCGACCTGGCTTGTTCACTAGACTTTCTAATTCTTGCTTGTTTGAGTTACTATTGATCGAATAGGGAATTCTTGAACCCCTAACTCATGAAGCTCTTACCTGAAGAGAGCATCACTATACGTCAAAACCACCATCCTGGAGTGGGTAGGCTAAATAGACTTGATGGGCCCTAAATGAAACAAAGGTGAGCAATTAATGAGTGCTCTTCCAGGAGTGAAAGACGTTACCTATAGAGACCAAACCAAAGTTGAGTGGACTGTACTGTAAGAAGGTTCCTTTTGGTCCCCTTACAAGTGACGGGTGATACCCGACTCTATATTTGGGGGGAATGAGCCACTGGGGTAGCGAGCAACTTTATTCCTAAGCAGTTGATCCCTTTTAGGGGGTTTCATGTTGAAACGCCTCAAAAACGCCTTGAGACATATCTTAAATTTTTCAAATCACGAAATGCTATATGGTATGACTCGTGGCATTTCCTAGGTGTTCAATACACATTTTGGTGAGTTTCCTGTATCGGTATGATGGTGGGTTAGGCGTTTTTTGTGACTTGTGTTTTGAGTTTTTGATAACCCTACATCTTCTCTCTATAGTCTCGACTTGTTGTTTGGTCTTCTCTTTGCCATATGGTTTTGCTTGTAACGAAGAACCCTGAAGAAACACCAAACAAGAGTTAGGTACAACAACAACAAAACCATGAGAACTAATGCAGAGATGGAGGCAAGTTGGGGGGTTCCAACTGGTTGTGGAATATGAGTTTTCCTCTATTATATATTATGCATGTTCAAATGTTATTATATTTTTTTTCTTGTTACCACACTTAGGTTGGCTAAGGAGAGAATCTATTTCTTGCTTACGCATAAATTTTAGCCAACTTCAAGGTGCGCCTTGAAATAGCTTCACCCATTTGCACTATTCATTGATTGTGCTTCAGTGGTAATAACTACAAATATAGAATCAACATCTTTTGGTATGGTGTGCAATAAATGGATTTAAAGAGCATTGTAGGTCATTTCAAGATGTATAATAGTTAATAATGAACATTTCTTTTGTTTCTAAGAAGAAAACAATATATTTGATAGTTCTAGAGAAATCAAAATATACATAGTCTTAGTTGTAAGGCGACTGATCAAAATAAAAAACAATCTTTGTCCTAGCAATACTTCTACATATTACAGTATTCCAAAACCAGTCTTAGATCTTCAATGAGATCAACTAGAATCTTTGTGTATCATTACATAAAAGTAGGACGTATAGTCTTGTCCTCGGGAGGACCCTTCCATCTAGGCGAGGTTCACAATCGGTCCTTCAAAAGAGAGCCATCTTTTGTGTCGAATTCCCTATATGTGTGGGTAAAAGAAATGAAATCAAAATGTTTCTTTACCTCTAGAATTCTTAAGTAAAATAGGTCCTGGAGGTAAATTTGAGAGTTGACACTTTCCATTGTCCTAATCCATAAGCTTTGTTCACAATATTGAATGTATTCGTGTATAATATGATCATAATTTGAGTGTAGAATCATAGTTTTGGCTTCCAACCATAATACTCACAATCTTACGCATATATTAGTTGACACTTTCCATTGTCCCAATCCATAAGTTTTGTTCACAATATTGAATGTATTCATGTATAATATGATCATAATTTGAGTGTAGAATCATAGTTTTGGCTTACAACCATAATGTTCACAATCTTACGCATATATTGGTGGATAGGGAGTTTAAGTAATTGAAAATTAAAACATTAGGGTCACTATTATATGAATGGATGGGGAGTTTAATTAATCCTAGTCCGAGACCTTGAAAATTAAAACATGAGGATCACTATTATATGAACTCAACACAACATGAGTGGACACACGATATGATCTTAAAAGCAATTATATCAATAAGCTCAATGTTTTTTGTAATAATTCTAAGGGAAAAGGCCCAATATGATGATGATGATGTTTATTGTCCAATAAGTTCAATAATGTCCATTAAACAAATAAAAGGAATCAAACTAAATATTCTTCAAAACGTCATTTCTATATTTGAACATGATGGAAATGAAAGTACCAAGAGCATTATGGTTTTTGTAAGTGGGAAAGTCTTGAAGAGTAACTAGGTTATGAAATTGGGTTAAGTTGGCTTGTATTATTAAGGCCAGGGCAAGTTAAAAGGAAATGTTCTTCATCTTCAACCTCCTTTATATCACAAATTTTATAAATTTGCTCATCTCGAGGTGTTTTTTTGGTTAGTCAAATGATTAGTTTAACTATGGAGGTCATGAGCATTGGTGTTAAGTCCGGCAATA
Organism: Picea mariana; assembly: GCA_032191745.1. Taxonomy (NCBI): domain Eukaryota; kingdom Viridiplantae; phylum Streptophyta; class Pinopsida; order Pinales; family Pinaceae; genus Picea; species Picea mariana. The sequence goes on from JASDQU010102800.1 coordinate 266,056, forward strand.
TTCATTTTGTTCATTACAATTGTAATGGTGGAAAGGTAGTTTTGATCAACTAAACTAGGATTTATGGAATTTTTATAGTGGAATGGCGAAAATCAGCAAGGCTATTAGCAATATACCCTACCAATTCAACATAATTAATGTGCAAATTGAATAAAATGCTCTTGAAGATACATTTTTGCTTCCAATAAACATCTTACCAATGTACCATGCAAACATCAATGCGAAAGAGAACATCAAGACAACATTCAAAAATGAAAGAGCAGCCAGCAACTTCTTTATTAGCAAATCTGATTACTTCAAAAGAATGGGAGGATCAATAGATCACAGCCAAACCTCTTCCCTTTGCCAAAAACAACCCTCAAAGTGGGTAAAACATTTCTAGAAGAGAGGAGTACGCCAACAGATTTAAAATGGCAAGCCTTGCACATATGGAAAAGAAGATAATGAAAGCATAAACCCATGACAAACCCTTTCTCCCTTGCTTGCAAAGAAACATTGTACTTGGCCTTGAGGGGGTTTTTCCTCCTCTTGAAGTTATAGTATTTCAACCTATCAATGATTTCATTGTCATTCTAGGTCTAATTTTTAAACTTCATGGGGAAGGAAGGCTTAATATTTTCGATACTATTAATTTGATTGTCTTCTTTTATCTTCCAACAATTTATTCAAACTTCAGAGTCTAACACAAACCTCTTTTAACATTGTGGTAGATATTACTCATACTAGAAGCTATAACATGGAGACTATTCTGCCCAAACTTAAGCAATTGTGTTTATAATCTAAATATCCAATCATGGTTTTAAACTCCCAAGGAAGTACATCCAATATCAACCAAGAGAATGGGGTAAGGAGTGTTACATTTAATTTTAACATTATATTATACAATATGAGGAAGGCGTCATTATCTTTCGATCACACTTCAAATATATTATTATATATTACTGTAATAACATATATATATATATATATATATATATATATATATATATATATATATATATATATTTTATTATAGGAATATATAATAAGAAAAGAATGTTAGGGATAATGTTGATCTAAGTTAAGATTATACACTAAAACACGAGTCAACAATAGATCTTAATCTTGGTCTGGAACACAAACCCTTATTTATCGTGAAGATAAGAAACTAAATTCTCTAAGCAGTTAGGAGAATGTTGTACATATGACATGGATTTGAGAAATAGTGAGTAGAAGATGATGGCATTTGTGTGTTAGCTCTGTGCTCATAATGAGGAAAGATGACAATCCCTCCATGCTAAATGTGGAAAATATTAGGACGAGCTTGGATTATGCTCTCTCATGCAGTGGGTCCCCATCTCACTGATCAATTACTATTTGTGCTAGTAAAATCACTATCAACTCGATTCTTAATTCCTACGATGGTTGTCAAGGGTTGAAAGAATGTGGTAATCAACTAAATAGATGTCAAAGGTTCTTGTTAGGCACATTGTATAAAGGTGTGTGCCTTCCTAATGTATAGGGCTAGGTTTCTCTGGTTTGTTTAATGGAAGAAGATAAGTTGCAGGAAACGTGTAGGGAGGGGTCGTATCATGTGCGTTTCCTTACAAAAACATGGAAATGTGTGTGGTATGGCATTAAAACCAATGTTATCAGAACCGAAAACCAGACCGAACCGGTTGACCCCAAAAATGCGAAACTGGACCGGATCGGTCGACCCCAAAATTGCGAAACCGAACCGGATCGGTCGACCCCAAAAATGCGAAACCGGACCGGATTGGAAAAAACCGAACTAAAAAACCGGTAGACCAAAAACTACATAAAATATTTAAATTTTGAAAAAAAACCATATATATTCATGTGCATCAATACGAATCCAAACATAGTAATGGAGGTCCATACCCTTCCAAGCAAAGATCCAGATCATAGGCCAATTCTCTTGCAAGTTTTACAACAAGGCAGGCTGTGAAACACCCCTTTCATATTTTACAAAATGGTAGAACTCTAGCAAAAGCTAAAGACATTGAAGTTCCAACTCAAGGATTGGAACCATGCAACATTTGGAAATATCTTCCATCACAAGTAAAAATTGGAAGAAAGAATGAAAAGATTGTAGGAAAAAGTAATGAAGAAAAGAAAGCATAATTGAATTAGAAGAAAAGTAGCTTCGATGAGACATTGATGAAAGAGACCAACATGAGGAGACCTTTTGGAGGTGAAAATCCAAAGTTTTTTAGGTCCTCTCAAGCTTAAATTCTTTTTTTACCTTAAAAAAGTTGAAATCCGCCCCAATGATTGCACTGTACGTGTGTCGTATGGAACCGGCTGGTTTGGTACGGAACGACCAAAAACAATTATGTATCGTCAGTTCGACCATTTTGGCTTACGCAGTCGGTCTGGTCGGTCGGTTTTGCTTGACTAGGCTGGTTTTAATAACATTGATTGAAACATGTTTACAACCACAGAAATGCATCCCACGTGTGGGAAACATGTTTTTGGGCCGTACCACCCTCCGTACAACACGTTTCCAAGAATAAATGTGCCAATTTTAAATGTGTTTGATTGTTGGGACCCACCAATTTTGAATTGAACCCTAATCAGAGGTTAATTAATCATTAATTAGAGGTTAAATTTTGACCATGTTTGACAAAAAATGGGAGTTTGGCAAGTAATGGTAATTGTAATAGTAAAAGTTGACATTTCCTTCATCTTTTCTTTTCTATCATTTTACCTAAATTTTTAACATTACCATTAATTGTTTCAGGATGTTTGAGAGTGGTTCCAACGTCATCAGACTTCATATGGAGAAAGTAGAATTTCATATCCCATTCAAAATTCAACAGAGATAATAGTTTTGAGGATTTTAGGATTGGCAGGATTGAAATGTTTTCATTAGCTAGGCATGTTAATCTTTTTCTACCATATTTTAAGGCTTGGATTAGGCAGTTTCATCAAAATTAGATGGTGTTGACTGATATTCCTAGAGGATAGAGTTAGAGGCAAGGGCTAGACGAGGCGACTGAGGGTGATACCAATGATGAGGATCCCAATATAAGCGATGGTGGAACGTTGCTTGTCATTTAAATTTTCTTGGTCATTTATTCATAACGCTTTCTTTCAAAGTCTCGATATGATGTGCTATTTATAAATTAGCACTATATATATATCGTGTTTCCTCGTTTCCAAAGGGGTCATGTTTCCAACACGTTTCTGTTTCGAAAACTTATACTTGTTTCCCTGTATCGTGCAACTTAGGGAAGAAGTTAACAAGGGACTTACCAGAGTCTATATAAGCAATGAAATCTTCTTGGGATCTCTGGGTAGATGCAACACTTGGAAATGAAATGTACTTTTGTCTCCACCACCTAGACGGAGTGAAGTTGACAAATGTTTCCCTCGCATGGAATTTGGTTAAATCCATTTGGACACATAAATGATGGGAGCACAATCTCAAATAGTTGAGGGGAATCTTGAGGCCATGAAACTAGTGTTGTCATATGTAGTTAGAACAAACAGTGAGACCATCAACAATCTGCAAGAACTACCCAATATAAAAGGTCAACTTAGGGTTAACAGGGTGCAGGGGAGTAACCCAAGTGATTTGGATGTACCACCGACAGTTGTCCGATCTATTTGATTTATTAGTCTCCTCTTTTGTGGGTAGAAGGTCGGGTTAGCATCAAAGGAGTATTTGTAGGGAGGGATTTGTTCAATGGAGATATCTATACATTGAAGAATCAAAGTGGCCTCTAAGTATCAACATCACCCTTGTCCATAATGGCCCAAGAAGGCAAGCTTTTTAGAGAGACGAAGAATCAAATATGGAAATCTCTCTTAGCTTGAGGCGAAGTCTTCAATGGTCTATTGCCAACAAAGATCAGAAATAAACTTGAAGGCACTCTCAAGCTAAAGGATGATAGTGAACTCAACTTGTTTGCGACAGATTGTACATTAGAGCATGATAATCTGAATTCTCTTCTCATGTGCACAATCCACAAGCCTTAAACTGGGGTCCCTAATCTTTGAGCCGTATAATGCAATAGGTTTTATCATATATATATATATATATATATATATATATATTTGGGATGGCCTAGAAATATATTTGGAAAAAATGGTTCTCAAGCATGGAAAGAGAGCAATACCTGTTACAAAGTAGGGATTGAAGGGCCAACTTTAGGTTGCAACTAGCGTTAGTAAGTTGAACACCCAACTAAATTGTAGGTTCTAGTAATCTCAATTGTTTCCTGTTTGAAGAAGTGAAACCTTGAGAGAGTGTCTTTGGAAGTTTTATAAACCCTAATCTTAGACTTGTTAAGGTTGACCATGAGTTGATCATGCTCACAGAAACAAGCCAGAGTATCCAACCATCTTTACAAACCTTTGAGAGAGAAAGCAAGGACTGCATCATCTATGGAAATAACGATTGCAATCAAGACATGGTGAAAGGTGCAATGATCCTCCCTCTTTGAGACATATAGTTCAATAGGTTTTATCATCATGTCAAAAATATGTGTCTTTAATGTGATGACCTAGAAATGTATTTGGAAAAATTGGTGCTCAAATATGTAAAGAGAACAATACCCATTATAAAGTAGGGATCAAAAGGCCAAGTTTGAGCCATATAATGCAATAGGTTTTATCATCACGTCAAAAAGATGTAACTTTGATGGGATGACCTAGAAATATATTTGGAAAAATTGGTTCTCAAGCGTGGAAAGAGAGCAATACCCCTTACAAAGTAGGGATTGAATGGCCAACTTTAGGTTGCAACTAAGGCTAGTAAGTTGAACACTCAACTAAATTGTAGGTTCTAGTAATCTCAATTGTTTCCCGTTTGAAGAAGTGAAACCTTGAGAGAGTGTCTTTGGAAGTATTATAAACACTAGCCTTAGACTTGTTAAGGTTGACCATGAGTTGATCATGTTCACAGAAACAAGCCAGAGCTTCCAACCATCTTTACAAACCTTTGAGAGAGGAAGCAAGGACTGCATCATCTATGGAAATAATGATTGCAATCAAGACATGGTGAAAGGTGCAATGATCCTCCCTCTTTGAGTCATATAATGCAATAGGTTTTATCATCATGTCAAAATATGTTTCTTAGATGGGATGACCTAGAAATGTATTTGGAAAAATTGGTGCTCAAATATGGAAAGAGAATAATACCCATTACAAAGTAGGGATCAAAAAGCCAAATTTGGGTTGTGAGTGGGACTAGTAAATTGAACCCCCGAGTAAAGTGTAGGTTCTAGTAATCTCAATTGGCTCCCCTTGAAGAAGTGAAATTTCGAGAGAGTGTCTTTGTAAGTATTATGAACCCTAATCTTAGACTTTTGAAGGTTGACCCTGAGTTGACGATGTTCATAGAAATGAGCCAGGGCATCGAACTGTCTTTACGAACCTTTGAGAGAGAGCAAGGACCACATCATCAATGGAAATAGTTCCTGCAATCTAGACATGGTAAAAGGTGCAACCCTCCTCCATATGTATCAGTGCCCAATTTTTAGCGCTTAGCTTGGAGCAGTACTTTAGTCTTTTAATATCTCCATCTTGCTTTATTTAGGAGCTGCTTTCCAGGCTCCCACTATGTATTGACATTATTGTACTCAGCAGTCCCATTGACCTACTTTTGTGGTCATTTGTTGGACATCAATAAAATTATCTTCTTATCTATGATATAGCATAATTTGCAGACCTGCCTCTATCAAGCCATGCATTTCTCAACTTTGACACTCCCACCCTGGGTTTCAGAAGCAAACATCCCCCATTCTGTCAGACGAAACACCTTGCTCCCCTGACAAGATCTGGAGGTATCCCCTTAACTTTACAGCTTGAGTGAGCATAACGGTTAAGAACATGTGTTTTCCCTGTGGAGGTCACAGGTTCGAATCTGCAAAGGGGCATGATATGTACATCTCTGTAGACAAGCAGTCAAAATGAATATGCTGAGCGGGTCCCTTGTCCCAGAAACAAGTGGGTCTTATATGTCAATATTCGGCATCTGGATAGGCTGTGACCTTAAAATTAGATGATTGTTATTATTATTATTAATATTTATTAATTGTTTGTTGAGACTCCAGAGTTGAAAATGAAATCTGAAATCAGTTAGACAAGTACTGAAATCAAATACAATGGATAGCAATTTGCTGTTAAGCTCTAATAATTGTTTGTTCAGAAGCAACTGAAAGTGACTACAAGAAAATGTTCTAAGCTAATGGTTTTGAGGTGGAGTATTAACTTGGAACGTAATAGGTTGAAAATGACTAGCTCTTGACAAGGAGCATAAGATCATATTTTGATTAATATATTAGGTTTGTAACATTTTTTCCGGAATAAGAATTGCATTGGGAATGTTCTTGGGTATAATAGACTTGATTTTAATTATCTATCGTAGATGCTAAAAGTAGCTTAATTTGCAGGATTCGTGATGATATTGAGAAAGAGGATGCATTTCGAGGCCTTTGTGCTATGGTATGTATAATATATGTATCTTACACTCTCGGCAAATCATTTTAGCATAGCATTTCAGCTTACAATTTTGGTTAGAACTAATGATGACATACAGGTGAGAGCAAATCCTTCCGGTGCTTTGAGCTCTCTTGTCCAAATGTGTCAGGCCATTGCAAGCTGGCATGTGAGTTAGTTATTTTTTCATAAATAATGTGTTTTCCTTGCATATGTTAACAGCCTCTTTCATTTGGAATTGAAAAACATGACTACTTAATTGTTTTTCTGCATCCATTGATTACTGAAAATGCTTTTCAGGAAATACGGAGTGAGGACTTGCACACTGACATATGTCAGGTTCTGCATGGTTACAAGCAGGTGAATATCAGTAGTGTACTTGCATTGGCACCTGTCTTCAGTTTGTGAAATGCTGAAATTATATTCTATTCTTAGTTTTAGATTTACTAATCTTTTCATTTGGTTTATCATTGTTGTGCCTTATTCACTTTATGACATGGGAAACACTATCTTTTCTGATTCAGATGCTTGGAGGAGCTGCATGGGAACAGTGCATGTCTGCTCTACAGCCTTCAGTGAAAGAGAAGTTGCTGAAGTATGGCATATAAAATGTCTGGTAAACAGTTGTGGTGCTACTCTAATTGTCATTTGTTATTGTTCACTAGGAATTTGTCCTTGGTCTAACATATTCATGTGTGCCGTCTGCCACATCATGTTAGTGGTTCTTCAAGAGCTGTTCTTTATAAAATGCTCTCCCTCTGAAACACCTTGTTCTGCACCCCAGTATTAGTTCTTGGGCATAGGATACTGTCTACTTGCAGTTGATATGTGGCGTTGGATGTAACTTAAAAGAGCTTGTTATGAGTCGAGGTTAAGGCTCTTGATTCTTGTTTGAATCTGTCTCTATTCTTTTATTTATTAGCCCTCCTACTTATACCTGGTCGCTTCTCCAGTAAGCATTTTCAGCAGAATAAATTTTGAGACAGTCAATGGTGACTGGGGGTAAATCCACAGGTAGAAGGTTCTGAAGCAGTACATGTAGTTACACTACATCTTTTCCAAGTCTTGTCAGCAGGCATCAAAAGGAGCTGTTCTGATTGAATAGGTAACGGGACACCAAGTCTATGTAACAACATGTGGTTACAATCTGCTTCTGTTCGAAAAATCTTAGTTTTTCCCTTACCATGCACCAGGAAGTTGCATCAACAGGAGCTTTGTGATTTAAGCATTCTGTAATTTTGTGGATGTCAGCATTTACAGTACCAGCAGTTGCTGGTTTCTTGTACCTTTTGATTAAAGGGAATGATACATTGTACCTTCAGCATTAGTTGAGTAGAGACGTGTATAGAAGGGAATATTGCTGATTGCTGGATGTACGCAAATATGCGTGATTTTACCAGATTAATGAGCTCATTTTTAATATGATGAAATCTGTTCTCAGCTAGTCTGAGGTATCGTGAAATGATTTTTTGAAAAACTTGCATCAATAAGGGTATATGTTGGTCTCCCAAAATTTTCATGTGAACAGCACAGAAGGGTTAATGAACACCCGTTTTTTACTAATTTGATAGGAATGCATGTTTCTTTTTATTTGTACCAATTATAATAGATATTTGGTTTACGAATTTTGTGTTATCTTTTTATTTGGTCATCAATTTTATTTTTGTAGTGAACAGTTGATTCCTTTGAGTTTACATCGTTACATTGTGACTGACATGATGTAGCAAACATATGGAGTTTATATACCAAGTTATTGCAGTTTGTTTTGGTAAATTACAAAAATGTCTGTCTCTATTTTGGGAAAACCTTTTATAATGAGATAATGTTATGTTGTCGTTGTGCATTGTTTGTTTGCTCATCTCATTCATGTGCAGCAAACAAGTGTCTAAGCAATTATGATGGTGGATATAATTAGTTGCAATGTAAAGGTTGGCTACATAATGATTGAATTCTGTGCATGGCGATAATGCAACTGAGGTAGCTGGCAGTTGAACTGGATATTTTCTTTTGTTTGAACGAGGAAACCAATTGTTTTTGGTCTTTGTTTCATATCCAGCTATGGACTCAAATCCGTCAGTTCATGCAATTCTGTTTCTTAATACAGGTTCTAGTACCTGGTATGTACCACCAACGGCAAGGTCTAGAATTGTAGCATAACTATACTTTGAAATACGTGGAAGTATGAACATCAGAATTTAGAAGTGGGGTCTAAGGAATGTTTTAATTATTCTGAAAATCAGGCTTGTTAAACATTTATAATCTGTAGCTAGCAGAAGTTGGCAATCTTAGTAGCTCATCACTCGTTGTGCCTTTATTAATGACTACATTTTCTAAGTGGTAATACTGAACAATGGGGTACCCGTTTGGGAGTTAACGATGCTAATACATATTGATTACATTGACGTTCAATATTATTCTATAAGTTATCATTTCTGAGAATTGACAACCTTCATTATTATTATAATTTTTATTTCCGTTTTTAAAACTTTTACATGGTGACGATAGACATTTCATGTGCCGAGCCATGAATGAGTGAGTTAGCACAATGYGTGGCTTTTGTCACATTTATAATGATGAACATCAAGTATAAATGCYCAGGTGTGACTTCTACCAACATGGGAGGTTTTGTGATGGGTGCGCTAACCATTTGTGTTGGACATACATGTATATGAAGTGGTTGGAAGGTAATAGGGAAACTTACAAGTAACAATGGTATCAAAGTAAGAGCAAAGTTTCATTCTATCCACCATTTYGCAGTAATGATAAAACATAAATAGATTATGTATGATCTATTGATTACATATTAATAGATATGCAATACACATTGGTTACAGTGAGGTTCAATATCATTCTCGATGTTAATCATTTTTTGGAGTTGACAAACTTCATTATCATTACCGTTTTTAAAACTTTTAGATGGTGATGATAGACATGTCATCTGCAGAGCTATGAATAAGTGGGTTAGCACCATGTGTGGCATTTGTCACATTAATAATAGTGACGAACATCAAGTGTAAATGCCCAGGTGTGACTTTTGCCAATGGGAGGTTTTGTGATGGGCATGCTTAACCATTTGTGTTGGGCATACGTGCTTATGATGTTGTAGTTGGAAGGTAACAGGGAAAATTATTGGTAACAATTGCATTAAAGTTTAAAGTTTCATTCTATCCACCATTTCACAGTTATGGTAAAATAAATAGATTATATCTATGATCTACAACACATTAAAACCTCACAAGAAAATTCAAGACCAAACATCGCTGGACATTGTCAAGATTTTATAGTGAGCTCAAAGCAAAATGAGTAAAAATTGATGGTAGTGGACAAATTCACTAGAAATGAGAAGATCCATTTCTTAGTGAATTATAGAACACAATTGTTATCCTTTATGGTTCTCTAAACTCACGACATCAGAAAATATTGAGAGAAGTGGATACTGAGTTCATTAGAAAAAAATATGAGCAAAATGCCTATGGTGTTTGAAAATTTAACAGAAAATCTATCCGTGTTGAATGTAATATAATACAGGTGCATTACATTAGTTTAGTGTGGGTGTGGACCTCAGAGAAGCACACTATGTGGAGGTTGTTGGTGTGGAAGAACATTGACACACCACAAGTTTTGGTTCGGACCCATATCAATGGGGAATACCTCGATGCTGGGGATCAATTGAGATAGCCCATATTTGACCTCGTCATATTCGATTCTCGATCCAATTAGCTTTAATCCACGGTGGATTTCATGGAGTACATGTTTAATAAAGTTCCTTAATTTACACAGATTTGATCACCCCTCCAAATCTATAAATAAAGGTTTACGTCATTGGTTTGAAGTCAATCAATCGTTTAATGATTATTGTAGCGCATTATCTAATTTTATGGATAGGTTGCAAAAGAGTTTATGTATCCAGTGATCAAAGAGTTTGTACATTTGGTGAGACTTAAATCTGTTGTTTTGTCAGTAAATAGTTATATAGTTGTGATGGTGTATTGTACTTTATTGTATTCTTGCTGTACATTGCAGTTTTTAGTGAATTATGTAGGCTTTTATGCAATTGTTTTGAGTACTTGTATTTTCTTGTGTGATTTACCTTTATCATGTTGGACCATGTGCAAAAAACGAATGAATTAGTAACCATGCCAGTGAAGTTGCATCTACCAAGTAGCACAATGGAGTCTCGATACTTCAAGTGTCGTCTGAGAAGATCAACGTGCATTATAGTAACCTGTGTTGAACTGCAAAAACACTGTATTATTGTGGTGACAATAAATATACAACCATGATCTTCCATTGCATTGTGATTTGTTGGATGTGTACATTGAATAAATTACACTAATATCTGTGCTGATTAAGGTTGATTGTAATTATCAAAGTGCCCAATGCACTGATAATACTTTGCCCATTGAGATTCAATTCATTCTAAGCCTATTCTGTGACGATTTTCTGGGTCCTATCAAGCTGCCAACTAGGTCTGTTTCTGACCTCAAGTTCGCTCTAAGTTTCAACTGTCAATGAAGGTTTTGTTGTTGTTTTAGAACAACCAACAGTTCATGAACTTCTTGCTGATTTGTTACGGTTACATTCACAATTTTAGGTGCTCTAGCATGTAGTTTTAGTCACCAAAGGTTAGCACATGCATACTAAAATAAATGTAACACACCTAGAGATCTTTACAACTGAAAATATAGTAGTTCAACATGAAATTGAACACATGTATTTTTGGTCAACATGACCCTGAATAAACCCCCCCTGGGGAAAACCAGTTTGGAATATATGTCTATATATGAGGAGAATAGATGATGGAATACAAGAAGTACAAAATATAGATGAACCTAATACAATAACAACTTGATCCAAGCTGAAATACAAGTCCAAACTAAGCAAGAGTGCCCCCCAGAAATGCTACCAAGACCATTGAAATTGATCCAAATGCCAACTAAAAGCTTTGAACAGAAAACCCCTCCACAATACTCTGATACTGAAGTGTGGCCTCCTTCTGAAACATATTTCATTGCAATCTGTCAACTCTAAGACCTCCCCACTGCTGATGCGCCCTCCTCCTCAAGTGCGCCCTCCTTAGATGTAGAAGCTCCTCAGTAAATAAACAGGGAATTAAGCCTCCACGAGCCCTCCATGCAAGTAGGTGCCCAAGCTTTCCTCTCCCTCTACCTGAAACCTCATCCTCTTGTTCTCTCTCAAACTCTTGGGGTGAACAAATGAGTGAATGGCCTTTCCTTGGCCTCTTGCACCCTCCTTTGGGATGCATAAGGAACCTAAAAGATGGGTGGATGAGATCATTTCATCTCATCCCTAATCAATGTTTGAGATCACTCAAAAAAAATCTCACTCAAAAACCCACTTTACTTAAGTTTCCATAGTTTCACTTTATGTCTATTAATTCACCCACAAAGTGAATTAATTGTCAAATTAGGCTTAAATGACCAAATTTCACTTTTGACTTAAATCTCCTAAGTCAAAGTGAAATTAGACATAAAGTACATAGTAGAAGGTACAAAGTACTTCCCTGATGTGTTTAGAAGCTCACAAACACAAGGGGACCACTTTCCAAGGTACCCAAATCTCAACACTCCCTCTTATCGAGGAAAGTGACCATCACCACCAATATCATCCCTATAGTGGACATGGTTGCCTCCTGGCATATACTCGGTGACTATGGACCTTGATCAATGAAAGTAGTCTGACACAGATCTACTCAATCTGTGTGATCTATAGATGAAAGTGTCTCTCCACCTATTCAACATGACCTAGATCTTGGTATCAAACCAAAGATCTCCACCTTGGTCTCCCACCAAGGATTTCTACCTCCTGGCATCTCACCAACAGTGACTACTCTTGGCATCTCACCAAGAGTCTCCTCCTCTTAGTATCTCACCAAGAGCACCTGGATCTCGACATTTCACCAAGATCATCAACTTGGCCTCTTGCCAAAGAGCTTCCACTTGAAGTGGATCCAAAACATTATCTGCCATTCTCTGTAGCCAAGTGAGGCTAAAGCCTCCATGGTGCCCTACTGCTCCTCATCAATCTCTGAAGCAATAGCACCAACACTATGTCTGCTCGACAACTTTGAAACTAAAACTATATTGGGTGGACTAGTCACCCCCTCTGAAGATGGTGTCCAAGGAAATTGACTCTGATCTCCCTTTGAATCACTGCTATGAGTCAATTGGTCCTCCTCAACTTTGTCTCCCCATCTAATGTTGGATGGTATAACAACAAACAAAGTAGTCACGAGTGCACACTCTCACAAACTTCTCATCGAACTCAAGCTCTTCTGTTGTCGATGTTGAAATATCATGTTGCTTCTTCTTCTTCTTCAGACACTGCCCTGCATACTGACCCAAATCCCTACAAGCAAAGAATCTAACTGAGCTCATATCTCTCTTCGTCCCACTGCTACTCTCTCCTCCCTGTGGTGGGCCCTCAAACTTGGGACCTTGCCGACCTCCTCGGTCGGTCTTCTTCTTGCCCTTTATCCAAAGAGCAAGGTCCTCATCACCCTGACATAACTGCTGCTACTGTCCAAAGGCCTCTGCTACAAGTCTAGTCTCCTCCTGGACAAAGTCATCCGACATCCTCTCCCATGTAGGCATTGTTATCCCCCAGCTCAGGGATAACTAAGGAGATTATGTCTCGAGGCCCACAGGTCCTAGACATGGAGTACCGAGAGCTAGATCGACTTGAGCATGGCCCTAGAGGACCCATATTTTCATTCTTCAGCGCCTCCACTTTGTCAGCAACAACAACATCCGTCACCTCGGCCTGGTCCTGTGGAAGAGATGAGTCTTGCTCCATGAGGTAATGAGTCCGAGTATCATGGTATGTGTCACTTTGATCCTCAAAACCTTTGAATCTGTGCATTCAATTCTTTTTGCTTCTAACGGGTGCTTGGATCTTATACCTCTCCACTTGACCATATATGGGGGAAATGACATGATGCCCTAGTAAGCTGGCACCCATAGGGTTTGAGTTGCCACTTGGGGGATTCACGAAAGGCCATCGTTTTCTCCCACCATACTTAACACTTTTCATCTCCTTCCCGCTCATCTATCCCATTACACTGGTCCGGGCATTGGGTTGACCAAATATTTAAGGGTTGTACCTTACCTTGTTAAAAGAAGGGGCTAAAGGCCCAGGGGGTAAAAGTAGCTGGCAAAAGACAAGAGTCAATGAATGAAAACTTTGAGATGCTTCGCCAAGGGATCCTAGAGAAAGCAATAAAAAACTTAAGCAAAAAACAAAGGGATCCATAAAAATAATATAACAAGACCTAGTTGGAGGATAGGGGTCTCATCACGAGCCAACCTATTAGGTCCATGGGCATGTAACGGTATGACACTACCATCAACTGGTCACCACACCATGGTAGTGGCTCTTGGTGGCATGGCCAAGAGAAAGAGGGTCTTATCATGAGCCAACCTTCTCATTTTCGTGAAATGTTTGTGGGTAACATTGCCACCACTGGTCACCACGCCAGGACAGTGTCCCCTAACTAGATTCTTGAAAGAAAAAACAATAAGAATAAAGAAAAAAAAAACATGAATGGGCTTGGAAACATTTGCATCCATGACAGGTGCAAGTCACCCTATACAGAGGCACCCACATGTAAGCCATACATTTACCTGCTATCACTGCACCCCTTGCCTAGACATCCCTTGCCACCTCATCCACTCACATGGCCTAGGTTTGACTTCTCCCAGGAACATCCCACATCCAATGAGCATTAGCCCAATAGGACGTCTTGGCTTTCCCTCCAAACTTGGCTTGTAGATTAGTATAATGTCTTTGAACACTTGTTTGGGTAAAGGGGGTTTTATGCACATGTTTAATAAAATTGATGATTAGATGTGATTGACATTGCTATGATCCCTATGACTTATGAGCCCATGGAGGGTGTATTTGTTGATGTTGCAGGTCCACACTGGATGGTAGGTACCCAGATGGATATGTACACATGGGGAGATGATTAGTTCGGACCTCCATGGGGCTAAAAGCCCACTAGATGGATGTTGAGACCCCAATAGGGGGGCAGAGACAGATTAGAGGATTGCACTGGAGGGAGAGAAGGACTTTCCACTAGGGGCAGCTTGGTAGGCCTAGACCCAGGGGGGTTGTGCCTTTTCCACCATGACGTAGGCCTTATAAGGCCCATGACATCACCCATGACACCCATGACATCATCCAGTGCTTTTGGAGGTTTTGGGAGGTAGTTGTGTGCCAAGTGGCATGTTTCTGAGGCCCAAGAAGGCCTAACATTTTGCCTCAGGAGGCCAACGTTGCCATAAAAGGGCCTAACGTCACCCTAAAAGAGCATGATGCCATCATGTATGCTTGATTTAGGGTTTTAATTGTGACATTTAATGTAAAACAATATTTTTGATGTAAACTGGCCATGTCAACCTATTTTGATCTAAAGTAAAATTAAAGGTCAATGGTATTGTATAAATAGAGAGTCAAAACTCTCATTTTATCATTTTTCACTCACACTTGTGTGAGGTCTGAAATTTGCGGCCGTCATTCGGGGTTTGGACTGAAATTTTAGTGCGCACTTGTTGGAGTAGGGCTATTTTTGGTGAATTTGACATTTTTCTTGGTGGAAAGWCTACAACTAGGGTTTTGCTTGATGATGCTTGGTGAATGTGAGTAAAATTCTGCAATTCTTCTCTTACTTGAATGATTATGGTGTTTTACTTTGCATTTTGTTAATTTATGAAATTGCTAGCCTAAACCCTAGGGATCAAGCACATGTTATTGTCCTTGTTCTAATTTGCTATCTACCTACTAGATTGTGCCAAGGAGCTGTTTTATTGAAGCCATTGCTAGGGCCTTGCCATTGCAACACCCTAGCATTTGTTCATCATCCGAGCTGATTTTACTTTATCATTGAGTTAAAGGAGGAGGAAGGCCTAGGTTTACCTACACCTTAGGAACCATTTTCCCCTAGGGTTTGGTGGTTGAAGCCTTGGCTTACCAACACTTCATCCATCAAATTCCTCTCGTCTTTGGCTCTATTATTATCATCTTGCTCCTTCAATTCTTGCAACCACTTATTGACTCCATTTTCCCTATGAAAGCACTAGTCTAAGACCTCTCTTTTGTGTGTTTTGATCACAACCTTCAAACATCTAAATCTTTGAACAAACTATTAACACATTTTAACCCTAGATTAGATTGATCTACTAACCTTATTGTTGCTACTATTCAATTAAGTTACATCCATATTTTCCATCATTTAAAGCTTCTCTAAGTGATTGAAAAGATTGACTAATGCATAGCCTTATTTGCTTTTGATGAATGTTGGTGTTATGCCATTGATGATTAATCATTCCTGCTCATTTTGAAGCTCTTCTAAGGCATTAATTGTGAAGTATTGTATTGTGATTATTGCTGCTAGGCATCTTTGTTTACTTCGTCAATATATTAGCCAATTGCTTTTACTGAGAAAGTCTCTGGTTATATGAAGTACTAACCAACAAGTGCTCTTGCAAATATAGTTTTATGTTGCTTTGTTTCGAGCATGTACACTTCTGGTTTATTATCTCTTTATTGGTTGTTTAACAAGGACTTTCTGATCGGTGGTGACTTGTGAGAGGGAACTTTTTTACTTGGCCTTTATCCTTTGCTTTCTCAAAACCCCAGGTCACTGCAGACGTCTCCCCTAGGTCTATCACCCTAAATAGAAATAGATATCCTATTGAGGTGACAGTGATATGATAGTCCCTTGTTACGCCAATTTGTCTTCATTTGCCTTTCCCTTCTATTAAAGTACAAATTGCACGATAACATTTTAGCACCGCTGCCGGGTAACACTGAGTCAATTCTCCTCAAATTCGACACTTTTTCGGTAAACCTTTCCTCAAGAATCTTTATCTTACAAGCTTACCTGGTGACTCCACTAAGGATGATTCCCTTATTTCTTTGATAATTTCAAGAAAATTATCTGGCGACTCCACTAATGACGAAGCCAACTTTGACTTCTCAATGGGACCCAGGAAACTTTAAACCTTTAGACATGAGTAAAATCCCGGGATACCCTCGACAAATGCCCCTTAAATATGAAAATTGGATCCCTAGATTCATTGGTGGTGATAGGGAGAGAGTCGACTATCACATGAGTGACTTCTGGGATTTCTTTCTATTCCACCCTATCAATGATGATGCTGAAGATTTGGTGATGAAGTTCTTCTCTGCCACTCTTTATGGCAACACCAGGAAGTGGTATGGCAACCTTACCAATGCTAGCATCACAACTATGGAACAATTAGAAGAAACCTTTGTCAAAAGACGAGCTATTCAGTTGAAAGACATCTCAGTACTACTAAAAAGACTCGAGCATATAAAGAAAACTGAGAATGAAAATGTCAGACACTTCCAGGATAGGTTTGAGGGCATACTATATCAAATTCCTGAAATCCATCGTCCTGAAGACAAGTACATTATCCATCTCTATACCAATGCACTTTTAGTGCATCTAGGCTTTCCCCTTAGTAAAAAGGGCCCAAGGATGCTCAATGAAGCTCACAGCATGGCTACAAGAATCGAGCAAAATATCTCCTTGTCCGAGGTAAGACACCTCTTTACCTCAAGCACTCCTAGTGTGGAAAGTTTCGTTTCCCTTGAAATCTTTACTATTGATTTTCAAAAATAAAGGGAACAAACAATCGACCAAGAAAAAGCTAAGGGGAAGAATATTGATGAGGTTTTCCAATCACACAATGAAGAGCAAAGGACTACTGAAGACACAGTTGAGGAGCCAGAACCTGAAGAAACTAATGAAGTATCGATGTCCGCTCCTCCCTCTGATGAAGCCATCCACGATCCCTTTTCCCCTACACAAAAGGAAGAGAATGAGGTTAGTCACTGTCCTTTTTAGGATCTTGACAATGCCTTGTTTTATAATTCAGAAAAGGAAGAAGAAATGGAATCCTCAGACAAGGTAGATCTTCCTTGTACGATTGAAGATGAATTGACAACTCATGAGGATGAAACAATGATGCATGTTGAAGACACCCAAGTCCTCAAAGCTCATGAACAAGAAGAAACAAACATAGTAAGTTACCCTCCTCTCCAACATTTTGATGATTCTCTACTTTATGATTTGGTAAATGAGGAGGAGATAGATGAGCCCTTGAATGCTTCAAATCTTTCATGTTATGATACATATAGTGACATGGTTAATAATATTGATGAGTTCATACATGTTGGGAGACGTAAGTGGGATGTAGTTGGTTATGATATGGACCCCATTTACGACATTGATAATCATTTCCAAGTGTTGCCTTTACAGTTATCACAACATGTTAATCTTGATTTTGACGAGTGGCAACAAGGAGATGATATAATTACTGATACTTTCCAAACACCCAAGGTTGACCTAGTCCCATATTTTCCTAATGATTTTCGGTCATACCTTGAGGATTTTGATGAGTACTCCTCTGAGCACTTGGATTCATTCCATGAAGAGGATTATCAACCACCAATGTGCTCAGGTCTTGATAGGAGTAAGAACGTCGTTTGCCTGAAGAAGGATTCTTGTGACAACTTTCTCTAGCCTCCTTCGATTATTTTACCTTGTTGTGTCATTAAAGGTGTAGTTGAGAAATGTCTTTTGTATTGAGTTTCCTCTGAGGCAAACCCTAGAGTTCAAGGGTAGTTTGAATACCTCAAGAAAAAGTCTGTCATCTCAACCTTTAAACCTTCCCTTAAGAGTTTGTCAGTCATCTTCTAGATCCTTTTCAATCCTTTCCCAGGCTTCAGATTATGATGACGTTCTAGGTAGCCAGCTTTTAGACCTTTTGAGTTAGTTTTCTGAACCTTTGACTTTTCACGATTCCTTCCTGAAGTGGATTGAGCACTTTCCTCAAAGAATAACATGGCATGATTTTATCCCTCCCACCCGCCTCCATGAGTTAGACTTTCTGGTTTTCGATGAAACGATACATTCTCTAACCCATGTTATTTTTGTGCATAACTTTTCACTATTTTGGTTTATGATGAAGCACAAAGGCAGGTATTGTGAGACATTGCTAGGATGGTTTCACTGGTCATTTGACTACARCTAGCATCCAGGTAAGTGCAGGTAAGTAGGTAGGCATTTGCATTCATTGTATATACCATTTGCATTTCATGCTAGAGTTGTTTGTATTCACATTTGTAAATATGATTKCTTTCGTTTTTGTAATATATATGAGCTGGGGCTGATATCACCACCCCAAATGATTGTTAACAATCAACAAMTGAGATCAAGAAGGTCACAGGTTATGCCAGAGATGTTGAGGTTCTCATGCACTCTACGATGAGCACATGTTCCCGAGTTGGAGCTAGATGTTATCCCCCAGTTTAGGGATAACTAAGGAGATTATGTCTCGAGGCCCACAGGTCCTAGACATGGAGTCCCGAGAGCCAGATCGACTTGAGCATGGCCCTGGAGGGCCCATCTTTTCATTCTTCAACACCTCCACTTTGTCAGCAACAACAACATCCGTCACCTCGGCCCGATCCTGTAGCAGAGATGGGTCTTGCTCCATGAGGTAATGAGTCTAGGTACCATGGTATGTGTCATTCTGATCCTCAAAACCTTTGAATATATGCATTCAATTCTTTCTGCTTCTAATGGGTGGTTGTATCTTATACCTCTCCACTTGACCATATCTGGGGGAAATGACATGATGTGCTAGTAAGTTGGTACCCATGGGGTTTGAGTTGCCACTGGGGGTATTCATGAAAGGCCATCGTCCACTCCCACCATACTTACCACTTTTCATCTCCTTCCCACTCATCTATCCCATTACATTGGTCCGGGCATTGGATTGGCCAAATATTTAAGGGTTGTACCTTACCTTGTGGGAAGAAGGGGCTAAAGGCCCAGGGGGTAAAAGTAGCCTCCAAAAGACAAGAGCCAATGAATGAAAACCTTGAGATGCTTCACCCATGGATCCCTGAGAAAGCAATAAAAAGCTTCTCAGTAAGAAACAGAGGGACCCATAAAAATAATAAAACAAGACCTAGTTGGAGGATAGGGGGTGTCATCATGAGCCAGCCTATTAGGTCCATGGGCATGTATCAGTATGACACTACCATTAGCTGGTCACCACACCAGGTTAGTGGATCTTGGTGGCATGGCCAAGAGAAAGAGGGTCTCATCACGAGAAAACCTTCTCATTTTCGTGAAATGCTTGTGGGTAACATTGCCACCACTGGTCACCAAGCCAGGGTAGTGTCCCCTAACTAGCTTCTTGAAAGAAAAAACAATAAGAATAAAGATAAAAGGCATGAATGGGCTTGGAAACATTTGCATCCATGACAGGTGCAGCTCACCCTCTACAGAGGCACCCATAGGTAAGCCATACATTTCCCTGCTATCACTGCACCCCTTGCCCAGACATTCCTTGTCACCTCCTCCACTCACATGGCCTAGGTTTGACTTCTCCCAGGAACATCCCACATCCAATGAGCATTAGCCCAATAGGACGTCTTGGCTTTCCCTCCTAACTTGTCTTGTATATTAGTATAATGTCTTTGAGTACTTGTTCGGGTAAAGGGGGTTTTATGCACATGTTTAATAAAATTGATGATTAGATGTGATTGACATTGCTATGATCCCTATGACTTATGAGCCCATGGAGGGCGTATTTGTTGATATTGCAGGTCCACACTTGATGGTAGGTACCCAGATGGATATGTACACATGGGGAGATGATTAGTTCGGACCTCCATGGGGCTGAAAGCCCACTAGATGGATGTTGAGACCCCAACAGGGGGGCATAGACAGATTAGAGGATTGCACTGGAGGGAGAGAAGAAGTTTCCACTAGGGGCAACTTGGCAGGCCTAGACCCAGGGGGGTTGTGACTTTTCCACCATGACGTAGGCCTTATAAGGCCCATGACATCACCCATGACACCCATGACATCATCCAGTGCTTTTGGAGGTTTTGGGAGGCAATTGTGTGCCAAGTGGTACATGTGGCATGTTTCTAAGGTCCAAGAAGGCCTAACATTTTGCCTCAAGAGGCC
>JASDQU010102800.1:286637-301587 GCA_032191745.1 Picea mariana
TATTATCTCTTTATTGGTTGTTTAACCAAGACTTTCTCATCGGTGGTGACTTGTGAGAGAGAACCTTTTTACTTGGCCTTTATCCTTCGCCTTTTCAAAACCCCAGGTCACCGGGATGTCTCCCCTGGGCCTACCACCCTAAATAGAAAGAGATATCCTATTGAGGTAACAATGATATGATAGTCTCTCGTTACGCCTCTCGTTACGCCAATTTGTCTTCATTTGCCTTTCCCTTCTATCAAAGTACAAATTGTGCGATAACATTTTGGCACCGCTATCGGGGAACACTGAGTCAATTCTCCTCAAAGACGTCACTTTTTCAGTAAGCCTTTCCTCAAGAATTTTTATCTTACAAGCTTACCCGACGACTCCACTAAGGATGATTCCCTTATTTCTTTGATAATTTCAAGAAAATAATTTGGCGACTCCACTAATGATGAAGCCAACTATTACTTCTCAATGGGACCCGGGAAACTTCAAATCTTCAAACATGAGTAAAATCTCGGGAGACCCTCGACAAATGTCCCTTAAATACGAAAATTGGCTCCCTAGATTCACTAGTGGTGATAGGGAGAGAGTCCACTATCACATGAGTGACTTTTGAGATTTTTTTCTATTCCACCCTATCAGTGTTGATGTTGAAGATTTGGTGATGAAACTCTTCTCTGCCACTCTTTATGGCAACGCTAGGAGTGGTATGACAACATTCCCAATGCTAGCATCACAACTATGGAACAATTGGAAGAAACCTTTCTCAAAAGATGGGGTATTCAGTTGAAAGACATCTCAGTACTACTAAAAAGACTCGAGCATATAAAACAAACTGAGAATGAAACTGTTAGACACTTCCAGGATAGGTTTGAGGGCATACTATATCAAATTCTTGAAAGCCATTGTCTTGAAGACAAGTACATTATCCATCTCTATACCAATGCACTTTTAGTGCATCTAGGTTTTCCCCTCAGTAAAAAGGGACCAAGAGCGCTCAATGAAGCTCAAAGCATGGCTACAAGAATCGAGCAAAATATCTCCTTGTCTGAGGTAAGACACCTCTTTACCTCAGGCACTCTTAGCGTGGAAAGTTTGGTTTCCCTTGAAATCTTTACTATTGATTTCCAAAAAGAAGGGGAACAAACCATCGACCAACAAAAGGCTAAGGGGAAGAATATTGATGAGGTTTTCCAATCTCACAATGAAGAGAAAAGGACTACTGAAGACACAATTGAGGAGCCGAAACCTTAAGAAAATGATGAAGTATCGATGTGTGCTCCTCCCTCTGATGAATCCATCCACGAGCCTTTTTCCCCTACACAAAAGGAAGAGAATGAGGTTAGTTGTTGTCCTTTTCAGGATCTTGACAATGCCTTGTTTTATGATTTAGAAAAGGAAGAAGAAATGGAATCCTCAGACAAGGTAGATCTTCCTTGTTGTACAGTTGAAGATGAAGGGGCAACTCATGAGGATGAAAGAATGATGCATGTTGAAGACACCCAAGTCCTCAAAGCTCTATCACAAGAAGAAACAAACAGAGTAAGTTACCCTCCTGTTCAAAATTTCGATGATTCTCTACTTTATGATTTGGAAGATGAGGAGATAGATGAGCCCTTGAATGCTCCAAATCCTTCATGTTATGATACAAATAGTGACATGGTTAATAATATTGATGAGTTCATACATGTTGGGAGACGTAAGTGAGATGTAGTTGGTTATGATATGGACCCCATTTACGACATTGAAAATCATTTCCAAGTGTTGCCTTTACAGTTATACAATAGGTTACTCTTGATTTTGACGAGTGGCAACAAGGAGATGATATAATTACCGATACTTTCCAAACACCCAAGGTTGACCTAGTTCCATATTTTCCTGATGATTTTCGGTCATACCTTGAGGATTTTGATGAGTACTCCTCTGAGCACTTGGATTCATTCCATGAAGAGGATTATCAACCACCACTGTGCTAAGGTCTTGATAGGAGTAAGAACATCGTTTGCCTTAAGAAGGATTCTTGTGATAACATTCTCCAGCCTCCTCCGATTATTTTACCTTCCTTTGTCATTAAAGGTGTAGTTGGGAAATATGTCTTTTGTATTGAGTTTCGTCTTAGGAAAACCCTAGAGTTCAAGGGTAGTTTGAATATCTCAAGAAAAATCTGTCATCTCAACCTTTAAACCTCCCCTTAAGAGTTTGTCAGTCATCTTCTAGATCCTTTTCAATCCTTTCCCGAGATTCAGATTATGATGACGTCCTAGGTAGCCAGCTTTCAGACCTTTTGAGTTAGTTTTCTGAACCTTTGAATTTTCACGATCCCTTCCTGAAGTGGATTGAACACTTTCCTCAGAGAATAACTTGGCATGATTTTATCCTTCCCACCCGCCTCCATGAGTTAGACTTTATGGTTTCCGATGATATGATACATTCTCTAACCCATGTTATTTTTGTGTTTAACTTATCAGTGTTTTGGTTTATGATGAGGCACAAAGGCATGTATTGTGAGACATTGCTAGGATGGTTTCATTGGTCATTTGACTACACCTAGCATCCAGGGAAGTGCAGGTAAGTAGGTAGGCATTTGCATTCATTGTATATACCATTTGCATTTCATGCTAGAGTTGTTTGTATTCACATTTGTAAATATGATTGCTTTCGTTTTTGTATTATATATGAGCTGGGGGTGATATCACCACCCCAAATGATTGCTAACAGTGAACAACTGAGATCCAGCAGGTCACAGGTTATTCCAGAGATGATGAGGTTCTCATGCGCTCTACGGTGAGCACATGTCCCCAAGTTGGAGCCAGATGTTATCCCCCAGTTTAGGGATAACTAAGGAGATTATGTCTCGAGGCCCACAAGTCCTAGACATGGAGTGCCGAGAGCTAGATCGACTTGAGCATGGCTCTGGAGGGCCCATATTTTCATTCTTCAGCGCCTCCACTTTGTCAGCAACAACAACATCCGTCACCTTGGCCTGGTCCTGTAGCAGAGATGGGTCTTGCTCCATGAGGTAATGAGTCCGGGTACCATGGTATGTGTCACTCTGATCCTCAAAACCTTTGAATATGTGCATTCAATTCTTTTTGCTTCTAATGGGTGGTTGTATCTTATACCTCTCCACTTGACCATATCTGGGGGAAATGACATGATGTGCTAGTAAGTTGGTACCCATAGGGTTTGAGTTGCCACTGGGGGTATTCATGAAAGGCCATTGTCCACTCCCACCATACTTACCACTTTTCATCTCCTTCCCACTCATCTATCCCATTACACTGGTCTGGGCATTGGATTGGCCAAATATTTAAGGGTTGTACCTTACCTTGTGTGTAGAAGGGGTTAAAGGCCCAGGGGGTAAAAGTAGCCGCCAAAAGACAAGAGCCAATGAATGAAAACCTTGAGATGCTTCACCCATGGATCCCCAAGAAAGCAATAAAAAGCTTCTCAGCAAGAAACAGAGGGACCCATAAAAATAATAAAACAAGACCTAATTGGAGGATAGGGGGTGTCATCACGAGCCAGCCTATTAGGTCCATGGGCATGTATCAATATGACATTCCCATCAACTGGTCACCACACTAGGTTAGTGGCTCTTGGTGGCATGGCCAAGAGAAAGAGGGTCTCATCACGAGCAAACCTTCTCATTTCCGTGAGATGCTTGTGGGTAACATTGCCACAACTGGTCACCAAGCCAGGGTAGTGTCCCCTAACTAGCTTCTTGAAAGAAAAAACAATAAGAATAAAGACAAAAGGCATGAATGGGCTTGGAAACATTTGCATCCATGACAGGTGCAACTCACCCTCTACAGAGGCACCCATAGGTAAGCCATACATTTCCTTGCTATCACTGCACCCCTTGCCCAGACATTCCTTGCCACCTCCTCCACTCACATGGCCTAGGTTTGACTTCTCCCAGGAACATCCCACATCCAATGAGCATTAGCCCAATAGGACATCTTGGCTTTCCCTCCAAACTTGTCTTGTAGATTAGTATAATGTCTTTGAGTACTTGTTCGGGTAAAGGGGGTTTTATGCACATGTTTAATAAAATTGATGATTAGATTTGATTGACATTGCTATGATCCCTATGACTTATGAGCCCATGGAGGGCATATTTGTTGATGTTGCAGGTCCACACTTGATGGCAGGTACCCAGATGGATATGTACACATGGGGAGATGATTAGTTCGGACCTCCATGGGGCTGAAAGCCCACTAGATGGATGTTGAGACCCCAATAGGGGGGCATAGACAGATTAGAGGATTGCACTGGAGGGAGAGAAGGAGTTTCCACTAGGGGCAGCCTGGCAGGCCTAGACCCAGGGGGGTTGTGCCTTTTCCACCATGACGTAGGCCTTATAAGGCCCATGACATCACCCATGACACCCATGACATCATCCAATGCTTTTGGAGGTTTTGTGAGGCAGTTGTGTGCCAAGTGGCATGTGTGGCATGTTTCTGAGGCCCAAGAAGGCCTAATGTTTTGCCTCAGGAGGCCAACGTTGCCCTAAAAGGGCATGATGTCATCATTTATGCTTGATTTAGGGTTTTAATTGTGACATTTAATGTAAAACACTATTTTTGATGTAAACTGGCCATGTCGACCTATTGTGACCTAAAGTAAAATTAAAGGTCAATGGTATTGTATAAATAGAGAGTCAAAACTCTCATTTTATCATCATCTTTCACTCACACTTGTGTGAGGTCTGAAATTTGCGGCCATCATTAGGGGTTTGGACTGAAATTTTAGTGCGCACTTGTTGGATGAGGGCTATTTTTGGTGAATTTGACATTATTTTTGGTGGAAAGTCTACAACTAGGGTTTTGCTTGATGATGCTTGGTGAATGTGAGTAAAATTCTGCAATTCTTCTCTTACTTGAATGGTTATGGTGTTTTACTTTGCATTTTGTTAATTTATGAAATTGCTAGCCTAAACCCTAGGGATCAAGCACATGTTATTGTCCTTGTTCTAATTTGCTATCTACCTACTAGATTGTGCCAAGGAGCCGTTTTATTGAAGCCATTGCTAGGGCCTTGCCATTGCAACACCCTGGCATTTGTTCTTCATCCCATCTGATTTTACTTTTTCATTGAGTTAAAGGAGGAGGAAAACCAACTAAGGCCTAGTGTTACCTACACCTTAGTAACCGTTTTCCCCTAGGGTTTGGTGGTTGAAGCCTTGGCTTACCAACACTTCATCCATCAAATTCCTCTCGTCTTTGGCTCTATTATTATCATCTTGCTCCTTCAATTCTTGCAACCACTTATTGACTCCATTTTTCCTATGAAAGCACTAGTCTAAGACCTCTCTTTTGTGTGTTTTGATCACAACCTTCAAACATCTAAATCTTTGAACAAACTACTAACACCTTTTAACCCTAGATTAGATTGATCCACCAACCTTATTGCCGCTACTAATCAATTAATTAAGTTACAACCATATTTTGCAGCATTTAAAGCTTCTCTAAGTGATTGAAAAGATTGACTAATGCATAGCCTTATTTACTTTTGATGAATGTTGGTGTTATGGCATTGATGATTAATCATTCCTGCTCATTTTGAAGCTCTTCTAAGGCATTAATTGTGAAGTATTGTATTGTGATTATTGCTTGTATGCATCTTTGTTTACTTCATCAATATATTAACCAATTGCTTTTATTGAGAAAGTATCTGGTTATATGAATGAAGTACTAACCAACAAGTGCTCTTGCAAATATAGATTATGATGATTTGCCATTTGCCTGTTCTTTCCAACAAACAATCCTGAGGTTGTTTAGAGATAGCTTTGACGAATGCTTGAGCAGGTCGATATCTAAACTGGCACCGTGATCTGAAAGAAGGGGAATGATTCTGTGATGAAGAGGGCCGAGCCACCCAAATCTGAGGCGCACGATCAAATTTTCACGCTGCTGAATCCTGCACACCAGATCTTGTTCTAGCCAACTATAAATGATCTTGAAACACAATTAAAGCTAACATAGGTCAGAAATTACAACGAAAATCTTTAGGTTGTCGTAGAATTCAGAGATGAAGGCGAATACAAAGAACCCAGGAGGGATGGATCGATGCTTTTACGGATTTGGGAGAGGGGATTCGATCCGATGACATGTGGTGGAAGAATAGGAAGCCTGCTTTTCAATTCCTTCGTGTTAAGTATTGTTTCCCCCATTTCTTCTTGTTAATTATTGTTTGCCCCCACATCAAGTCAGCCTCGACACGACTTCATAAAAACTATCACATGGTGGAGGTGGATATGTTTCGCTTCCCATAAAAAAATTCCAAATTTAATTATGTAGAGGGGGGCGAGGAACTAGCTGTGTCCATGGGATTGGAGGGGTGTTGCCAATGGATCACACCTTTTAACTATTCATGACTTAAATTGGTGGCATAAGTCGCCTTCTTTGTAATAGATTGGTTGGCTAGTACTTTGTATGCCTCAGTATAAACAACAACCAAGTTCTGCAGGTCCATAAACAACAACTAAGTTCTGCAGGTCCATATCTGAAAACAACAACTAAGTTCTGTAGGTTTATTTCAGTATAATTGAAATAAACGACAACTAAGTTCTGTAGGTCCATATCTGAAAACCTGTTATAACAGCTATAATTACATTTTAAGTTAAAAGGAGGGGGACCGCATCCTGATTTACTAGCTATGTGTTTGCATTCCTTAATGAATTGTCGTAAAACTACATATAATAGACAACATGCAGGCGTGTATTATGAAGCAACACTCTCAATACGTCTTGCAACCACATATAAGAATCAAAATTCTCCTTTCTTGAGATTATAATAGAATCAAACCCAAACCTAGATCATATAGGAAGATGGCAATCAAAAGCTAATACCCAAACCTAATATGTGTTGGAAGGTGAAAAGATAGATGCTCTAATACCAAGGATGAGGAATTAACTACTCATGAGCATAGTTTGACTAAGGAATTAACTACTCATGAGCAGAGTTTGACACTTAAGTGTGAATGAAAAATCTTTGAAAACACAAGCTCATATAGCTTTACATCAAGAAAACAACCTCAACAAACTTGGAGAGAAAGGCTCAACAAGCTCTTAAGAAATGTCAACATAATATAATAATATATCTAGTTAGAGACGAGATCTCAACTAGCCATGAGAATAGGAAACCAAAAAGGCACTGACACAATAATACTTGAGAATAATCTCTTATGTGCACTCACACCACACATATACTTGTTAGAATATAAGTGGATGTGCTCGTTTTTCCATTGACAATACCCTTGTCACCCAACCATAGGCCGAAGCCACCCTCAAAGCATCTTAACCTTGACAGAGAATCACTCTGGAAGCAAACCCTAGGCTAGATAGCCAAACAAAGGGTAGCGCACCTTTCCCCAAGGATAACACACCAATAAGAGCTGATTAGATAGTCCAAACCCTAGCCAAGAGATAGTCCAAGCGTAACTGCTAGCTGCAGCAGCTGCAACGACAACTCTCCTCCAAACCTGCGCAGAAATTGGGCAACTGCAGTGCGCACAAGTGCTGCTCTGCAATTCTGAGACTACTGGCCAGAATGAGAACTGGCCTCCTGTATTTATACTAATTCTGGCTAACTGCCTAGGTCGACTTCTCATTCTGCGTATCTGTCTGTTCAGTATATATTATTATTTCTGGCTGTCTTTTTCTCTTGGAGGCTAATAACCTAATATAAATTATCTTCTTGAGCTGACAAGTCTTCTAGGGTTATTAGTCAACTCATTAGGGTTTCTTCTTGCTTCCGGAGTATTCTATCCTTGTCAGGTTTACACGTGGAGGTAAATACATCCCGCAGCTACCATAATATCAACAATACTAAGTACTAAGAAATCAATCATACATTGAGAACTAGAATTCCTATCAGTGCTACAAGTATGGGCTTGTGATGTTCAATGACATTGAGATTGGAGGCAACAAAACTTTAGAGGTTTAAGGAGAAGGTGATGTTCTTGTTTTACTTAGAAATTGAAAAGCCATAGATGTAAGGATTGTGGTTTATGTTCCTAGATTAAAGAAGAGTTTACTTCCAACAACCTTGATTGCATCGAGAGAAGCGAGGTCCGTTCTATAACCCGATGTTGAAGAGATTGTAATTTCGTCCCATCAGTGCCATGTAATATGGTGAATCAATATAGTATGTTATACAAAACCAAAAATCTAGTGAGCTAAATAACAATGATTCACAAGTATTTATATTTTTCTTTTTTCCAGTGAAAACAATATAGTAATTTTATTAAAGGTAACAAAATTACAGAAGTAAATACCAAGAGGTGTTTTAGATTGCCACTAAAGGGCCTTTACATAAGAGACTATACATCCTTTTTTCAAAAAAATCCTTCTACAAAGAGGATGCTCAACTAAGAAAACTTTAGTGCTTTGAAAGCAAAGGCCATGGACTATCATGTTTCCAAATACATATGATCAATGCTCTATAAAGAGAGACAAAAATTTAGATACAAGTACCCAATCTATCCAACAAAATACAAGTTTAACCATCAATTACAACTTGGTCAGTCATCCAAAATCTGTGAAATAGTAAGGAAGTTAAATCCAAGATTCATGAAAATGAGAAGTAAGCTATTCTTGATTGGAATGAATGACCTCCTAGGTTCCTTCTTGCAGCTCCAATCCTTGCCTGGACAACCTGTCAACTTCAATATTTTTGTCCCTATACATATGTGCAAATGAGATATGACATAAGGTTGATTATAAATTCTTAATGTCTCGAAATAAATGTTGAAGTAAGAAGTTCCTTAGAATACAATCTCCTTTCATCCATTGTATAACTAAAAGGGAGTTGCCTAAAATTTGGATTTGTGTGATCTTTTTTTCTAGAGCTAGAATGAAAACCAAATTGAGTGCCATGAGCTTGCTGAAATTATTTGTGGCATGACCAATCCCAACGTTGAAAGAAATAGAGTTGAAGAAAGAAAGGTGATTCCCCTAGCCCCTCTTTGGGGAATATTTCCCTGCGAGGCTCCATCAAGGTATTATAATGGAAAAGCTTCATTATTATGTGGTGCAAAAACTCAAGAGAGAGCAAGGACAACTAAAAGTTGAGGGAAAGAGCTTAAAATATTAATACTTTGAGGTACACATGACAGGTAGGGTGTCCCTATTCTCAAAAAGTTTGACATTTTTGGTTAGCTAGATTTCCCAGGGAAAGGTGAAGGGTAGAGCTTTGAAGGATTTTGTGTCCTTGTTCTGAACCTAGTGCCTTAAGGATTCTTCTATGAAGACCCTTGTCTAGGAGTTGTGGAGTCCGGTTAAGCATTCTATTTTTCTCCAAACCTGTTTTAAAAAGGGGTGGGAAATGATAATATGGAAGTTTGATTCAAGATCTACTTCATAGAGGTAGCACCTGCTAGGGTCTTCGAACCTTCCTTTTTGCAAAATGTCCCAAGCGAGAGCCCTATTGTTGAGGAGAAGCCACATAATTGTTTTTTCTTTTGCAAGGTATTTGAACTTCCAGATAGGTTTCCACCACCAAAGTGGTGGTTGGTCATTGCCTTCCATCGGTGCCTTGCATCCAACTTTGGGCTCGTAACCCCCCATAAGGGTTTAGAGACCATAAGAGTTCATCCTCTTTGCCAGTTAGATTAGTATTACATTTCCTCAGACAATAATTGTAGGATTTACAAATCTCAACATATTCTTCACTAAGTTCTAGATCTCTCCACGAGAGCCATTGTTGGTGCTAATTTTTCATTGCTATATCACGAGTAATGTGACGCTGGGTGAAAAAACCTTT
Source organism: Picea mariana (assembly GCA_032191745.1). NCBI lineage: Eukaryota > Viridiplantae > Streptophyta > Pinopsida > Pinales > Pinaceae > Picea > Picea mariana. Next base: position 296,393 of record JASDQU010102800.1, read on the forward strand.
GGATATAAGGTCCTATATGAGGGGAATTGGAAATATATGTGAATCCCTTCTCCCAATCCAAGGGTCAAGGCCAATTAAGACCTTGTCTCATTTACCTACTCTCTATATCAACCAATTCCCTATTAGGGGAAAAGCCATGATAGTGGGTTTCCATATTATCAAGGAGTTATGAGTCTTTTTGTTTGGAGAGTGTATCCAATCCTCTATAGAAATAGAGGGAAAATACTTATCCTTGATAGTTTGGGACCAAATCCCCGTTCCTTGTAAAAGGTACCATACATTTTTAGTAGCTAAGGCTTTTGAGAAAAGGAACAGATTTTTTTAGTCCCTAGCCACCTTTGGACTTCGGTAAATAATTTTTTTCCCATGAAACTAGATACATTCCTTTCTTTTCATGTACCCCTAACCAGAGGAAATGATAGAAAATTTGTTTGATTCACTCCAAGATTCCTTTCGAGATCTAAGCAAGGGACATCCAGTAAACTAGAATGACCTCTAGAACAAATTTTACCAAGACTAAATTCCCTCCACAGGAAAGCCATCTGGTGTACTATGTGTTTATTTTTTTCACAATCTTAGCTATGCGCTGTTACCAATTGTCATTGAGATAAACATTGGCCTTTAAATGGAACCTGAGATATTTAAGGTAGTAACAAGGAAGGGGATGATTTAATTTATGTAATTTTTCTCAACCTCGGAGAGACCCCAATAAGTTACCATTATTTTGGACGGTTTTATCATCATGCCTATAGCTGCACAAAACGGATCTAAAATCTCTTTAAGTTATTCCACCATTGTTTTTGAACCATCACATAAAATAAGTATGTCGTCGACAAACAATTAGTGAGAAACAAGATAGGAATTTCCAATTTGAATACCTTTGAAGGAACCATTTGCTGAGGTTGCCCTGAGTGCTTTATTAAGCCCTTCCGCAACTAGTAGGAAGAGGAGAGAGGATTGAGGGCACCCCTATCAAATACCTCTTTTATTCTTGAAAATGGGGGAGGTTGCACCATTGATTAAAACTATGAAGGAAATCGAGCTTATACAATCCATTACCCAAGCCACAAAGTGAACACTGAGCCCCATGTGAACGAGAATGAGATGGAGAAAGAGCCAACTTACTATGTCGAATGCCTTGGAAAGTTCCGCTTTGTCTATCATAGGCTTCAGATTTAATTTTTTGATTGAGTGGAGGCCTTCCTAGGCAACCCTTATAGCCTCATGTATTTGTTTTCCTTCTAGAAAACAAATCTGCATAGGTGAAATTTGTTGCGATAGAATTTCCTTTAGTCTTCTTGAGATGATTTTGTAAATGTGATTACAGAGTGAAATGGGTCAGAAACTTTCATATTATGTGGGATTAGAAAACTTTGGAATGGGAGCAATGAATGTGGTGTTGAAGGTTGCCATAAATTTTCCGGAAGTTCTCGTGGCCTCCACCATCCTTAGAAGATAAGTTTCGATGAAATCACAGTGGGTGAGGAAGTATTGAATGGGTAGTATGTGTGGTCCCAAAATATTTTCCTTTTGAAAGCTTTGTAGGGTTCTAAGGATTTTCTCTTTTCCCACCTTTTCCATAAGCCTTTGATTATCCTCAGGTTCCACAAATCTAAGAAAGAAACCAGATAGATGGATTATGGCGTCAATGGTGGCATGCTTATCCTATTTGAACAAGTATTGAAAGTATCTGACCCCTACAACAACTATATCAAGGAAATTTTCAGCCCAAGTGTTATCATCCCCTGCTTGGAGCCAGATCGCCCTGCTCTTAAGACACAATCCCTTCTCCTTATCTAGGAGGATATTTTTTCTTTTGTTTTCAATATGGATTAGTTCATCCTTATGACATTCTAACAAGAAACCAAATCCCTCTATTGAAATCCTTGAGGCTAGGTCCTCTTCTAGCTCTCAAAGGACTCTATCATCTTGTTCTCTTTTTCTTTTGACCATTGTGTTGTTTCATGCTTGGCCTTTTTCATATTTTGATGGAATTGAATTGACTCTAATTTATTGAGGGAGTTATCAAAAGGAGTCTAGGAGTCCTTGATTTTTTGAATAAATTCCTCTTTTGCAAGCCACTGGATGCTTAGCTTAAAGGGTCCTGATGGCTTACCTTATACTAGTGACACTTCTAATAGAACTGGATGGTGATCATAGTCCCCTCCTATTGAGACCCATTAGTATATTATGAGAGCCTCCTATAAGAAATTATCCAAGACTAAGAAACTATCAAGGCATTTAGCAACCCTGGCTTCTCTGCTTCTATTGATCCAGTTTGGAGTAAGTTTAATTGGCTCAATATCTAGGAGCCTTATCTATTCCAAGTTTCTAAGGAAGAAGTTTGAGAGGCAATCCACTTGGGCAATAGGTCCCCAGATCTCACATGCACCTAGAGAGAAATTTAGGTCTCCACTTAGTACCACCATCCTTCCATGGAGCCAGGAACTGTGAAAGAAATGTTACCCAAATTCCAATTTATTTAAGGGTCATAGATATTAAAACAAGTGATTTCTTTCGTCGGTTCAAGAGAGAAGAGGGAGGTCCCCAACCCTGATGAAAAATCCCATGAGTTAGAGAGCGAAAAAAGGCCATACTTCCATCTTGTAACTATCCCCCAGGCCTTCCTAAAGAATCTAAAAAACTAAAATCTCAACCCTTTATAATCTTGGAGAGGTCTTGTGTTAGTTTCCCCCTTATGTCATCAATTCTTGCAGGAAGATGACGAAGGGTTTATGTTAATCAATCAACCTTTTAATGACCAATTTCTTGGAGGGATTGGCCAACCCTCTACAATTCAAAGTTAAAAATATCATTTTGAGTCGTCCTTCGGGGATGATGCTGTAAGGGCCATGATCAAAGATTATCGTCGATCGATTTTGACCTCAAAATTTCTTTGTTTATGTGTGATGGATAGGTAGGATTTCCTTCCTCTTTTCCCGAATTTAGTAATTTTTTCTTCAATGTGTCTTAACCCTTCCTCTGACCCCCCTTCAAACATCTTGTGTCTCCTAATACCAGGTTTGAGGTTGTATTTTGCGACTCAATTGAGGGAGAGTCTCCATTGAATTTTGAGTCAGGAATTTTCTCTTGGGGGAGGAGAGGGGGATCCAAAGGCTTGGAGTCTATAGAGATAGTTTCTCCTATTCCCTATAATGGGATTAGCAAGGTATTCAAAGTTTTCGAAATACCTGATAAACTGGAGAGGAAATACCCATGACTAGTCCTTGAATTATGTTCTAAACCTACCTCCTAGTTCCCAATAAGCAATTGACCAGAGGAATTTTCAATTGGGGGGTTAGGAGATGGAATTTTCTTACTCGATATGGATGTGAGGTCTTGCTAAGGAGAGATACCCAAGGGGTGATCATATTGTGCTTAAATGGGATTTGATGTTGAGTTGTCTAGTGCTAGAATGCTTCTCGAGGAGTCTCTTGAGGTCTTCTTGATGGATTTTCTTTTGGATGAGGAGTAATTTAAGCTTGGGAACTTGGAGGGGTTTTCTGAACCTAAAATTTCTTCTTAAACCAAAGTGAATAGTATTTTATTAGGTGGCCATATTCATGGTATTTCCCACACTTGAAGGGGATCCGTTCATAATCAAGGACTTAAGGACTTAATAAAATATTGCTAGACCTTCTTGAATGATAATGTAACATACCCAGTCACCGAAGCTGGGTCACTTCACACAAAACAAATCTCTTTATCAACTTTGATACCAACTTAGTAACATACCTAGCCTCCAGCTAGGAAATAATACATGCAGAATATACATAACACAAAAATTCTGCTAATTAAAGCCATTCTTTTGTTGTTATCCATTTTCCCATAGCCTACAATTATAATTTATAAAAGATTTAGCTACGGTAATAACCATAAAACTTGTGCATCTAAAGCATGATAATAATCAACATGGGATACACCTAAACTGTTCATTACAACAACATATAAGTCATTCTCATTCACGCAGAGTTCATGCACAACAATAACACATGTAAATAACTCAGTACAAGATAAAAACACTTATCTTAAACAAGAATCGTGCAACCAGTTGCTTGGGACGGAAGTTGCACCCAACTGTAGACTAATTGTTCCAAATATCAACAACCAGCCACCCCTGAGTTGAGGTCATTAATCCACAAAAGAGGGTGGTCTCTCATAGTCCACTCACAGCTCATAAATCTCTCAACCCAACTGATATTCTCCTATAACTATCCCGAATTTTCCACCGACTCTCTTCCTCTTGACCTGCCTAACGCAATGAATGGACCATTCATTTATCAGGGATAACCCAAGGGATGTACCATCTATTTATCATGGATAACCCACGGGATGTACCATATGTTTATCAGGGATAATCCAAGGGATGTGTTGACTCTTAAAATCATCATGAACTCACTAGCCTGCAAAGAATTACAAGGCACACATACTTTTTTTGCAAAAATAAACATATATATATATATATACACACACACACACACACACTAAATAATGCTATAAGTGGGACTCCCTATAATGTCGCTAAGAAGGTAACTTAAAACGAGTCCCTCGAAGAAGAAGTCACCTAGTTCTATATTCAGTGATGGTTGTCTTGGATGCTTACAGATGATATGCATATTGATTATTTGGTATGAGCTTGGTAAACAATGGTGGTTTCAAATGATGATTTAATAAATTTCCTCTTGGGGCATTGATTTTCAAAACTTTAAAGACATCAATACTAGATAAAATCATCATCAAAATAGTTTAAGTTATGGTTGTTGGTTGTTGTTGATGATTCAGGGCTTCAAATGGTTAAAAAAAAAGGGGTTCAATATCAGTGGATGTCTTGACATGTTCACTAGCTCGCTACTACCTGATGCACTTATGAATTTGTTTTTTTTTTATATAGCTTGTTATATAAATGGTGTTTTATATACATATATGCTTAGTGCATCCCTTACATATTTCATTAGTTGTGTATATGATCCAATGCACATTATACAAGCTGCAAGATTATGTTCCATGTGATAAATACCTTAGTTGTTGATAAAAGTGGTGGTTTGAAGGTTTACATATGGTAAAAATTGAAAGTATTAACACATATGGGATGTTATTTACAATACATATTATATCCCCCACTCCAACATTCTTTCCATACAAACATTACAAATTCATCGTCCATGGCCTCGATTTATTGATAATGCTTGTGATAA